>JACJUY010003348.1:57753-87881 GCA_014220935.1 Platorchestia sp. MABIK
ATATTATACACACATTTTTTTACTTTTTCTTTTGCTCTGTTATTTTTTGCATGTCTCATTTTATTCCTTAAACATCTGTCCTTCGTCACCGTGGCCAAGCGGTTAAGAGCTCGAGCCCTTCACGATAAGGTGTCGGGAGTTTGAATCTCGGCATTGCCGCCCGGTGATATCTCCCCATTGGGAAAAGGGAGAACTCAGCCATAATTCCCCCTTTACCCAGGTATCGGGAATGACTACCGGCTTGACCGGGGTAACCGTCATTGCATCCTTATGTTAGTTAAAAAGGCATTTGAAAAAACAAAGTGCAAGATGAAATGTATCAGGTTTGATTGGAATAAAAAATCCTTTATCGTTCTCTTTGATTTTTACCAATTCCGTTACGTAGTTTGTCAGAGAACATGTCATGTCTGTCAGAGAACATGTTTCAAACTTTAGCCTCCACATCGCATTGTAAACTCAGCCTTTCATCCAGTTGAGAGAAAGAAACCAGAAAAAATATCTTTTCGACCCACACGTGAAGATTAAGTTCCACCGCAACCAGGAGTACTTGACATTGAACCCAAGCACTGATAAAATCATTTGAAAACACAGCGTATGATATGCGCCTACATGACTGGAATAAATTATCATTTCTGCAGTTCCCGTCCTCACAGAGTCGAGGCGACGTCTCATCATCATCGTCCGTCACCGGCAATCCTCGGTTGTTTGTGAACGCCGCCAGGTTGATGGACGACTGCACAATCAGGCCTCCACACGACACCTGAGCAGGTGTCGCAGGCACTATTATTGCGTTCACTAAAAGTATTATGCTTGTGAGTGAATGAGATATGACAATTATTATTCAAACAAACATGCAATTCGCTTGTACTGTGTCGTTGACTCCTCACTTGTAGCATGGTCACAATACACTTTCAGAGTAATGCAGCAATAGAAACCTACATTTTCAAGAAGAACAACGACCTGGTGTCAATCTAAGGGCAGGGTTTGGTAATAAATATTGCTCTCAAGAACACATTAAGAATCATTGTAAAACATTTGAGTTTAATTCTCAATCTAAATTAATTGAGTTTAGTTTAATATAATGTATTGTTCCAATTCAACACAGTGTTAAAATACGAAGATAATTACTAATCATCACTAATCATGATGATTAGTGATTATCTTCGTATTTTAACACGTGTTGAACTGGAACCGTTTCGCCAGGTCGAAAATTGAAAAAGAAATTAATTTAATTTAATTCTCTCACCACTGTTAGAGAGCCGATGATCCCACATCCCACTTGTTTTTGGCACGTACCGCAGCAGGTCGACATGATTCATTCCGCGACAAGACTCTTCAGAACATAACTAAAAACGCTCACTTATATTGACTCACTTTGGCGTAAAAAGACATACATGAAATTTTGTGGACAGAATATCACTCCTTCAATTTTCACTTCTTATCAAAAGGAAATAATTTCAATTTCCTGTTAAATAAGAATGTAAGAACTGTGTGCTGGACCACGTCTCAAGTTGTATATTGAAGAGCATGCCTAAAAGAAACTATGACGTTTAATGATGGCCTCGAAAAGTAATCGATATCAGCCGCCAAGGCTGAAGTCTCTGTTGGGTTGACAATACTTCAATCGACAAATTTTCTTGTACATAAACGAAGAATTGATGTTTAAAGGTCATAAACTAGGCATCAATACGAGTGATAGATTTTTGTATCTGAGAGGCCTGAGTCATTTTAAAATTCTGTCACCTCTGAATGTTATATAAAAATTTGACGACACATGAATCAGTTACATGAAAGATGAAAAACCTAGATAAGAACAAGCATGCAAAAAATAGTTGCACATGATGCGCGGGTTGCTTCAGACAAGAATACTTCAAAAGTAGCGCAAAATTTCGCGTGACACAAGACTTCCTCACTATCACAGAGCTCAGACCCTTCTTGCAGTGCAGCTAGGCTCCCACTAGAGGCACTTGTACCTCTACACCTTGACCAACGTAGAGCGCGAGTTGGTTCTTCGAGGTAGCACCTAGGCAACGTTTTGGTGTTCTTCGATCGGTCTGCGTCCACCAGACAAAACTTCCACACCCTCACAAATACGCGTTATTTCAAACAAAGCTCTAGAACAAAGCTTCCATATATTTGCTAGTGCTGAGTCGCGACACCTGCAGTGAAGAATGGGTTTGCTTCTTTTGAAACTACGTCGCTCGCAGGTGTGATGAACGGCTAAATTGCTAAGTTAGGTTTGCTTGGCATCAACAGTATTCACTATTTTTAACTGCTCGCATGATGTAAACCTGTTAAGAACTTAGTTTAAAATTCTGTGGTATTCACGAATTTCACATGCTCACAGTTTTCTTAGCTTATAGCAATGTCATGAGGTATTTTTGTTGAGTATACAGTGTATTCCCTCCAACAAAATTTGTTGTGAGAATTAGTCTGTTGGGACATGGCTTGTTGCCCGACTCTAAAAACGATTTTCGTTAGCATTTTTATCATTCGAGAAAGTGCTTATATGCTCCCAGAAAAACGTAGAACGCTTTTCACTTTGACTATCCAAGTGAATTATTGTGTTCTAGTTTTTTACTACTTCGGATAATAACTTCAACGATTAATGTTGAGACGTCGATCTTCTAATAATTCTACTATGGCTTACAAATTTTAAAATGACTTCAAAAATTGCAACGCTCTCTTCTTGTAAAGAATGAACGCTGAATGTTTGTTTTCAGATAATATTTTTCTCTTTAGCAGCCCTCAGTGAAATTCTTTAGCTTTCACATGAACAAACTTCACTATCAGAACATCTTCGTTCGATCGCAATTTATTGATTTTCTTCATGAAACTTTATGGCTACGAAACGTCAAATTAAAGCAAGAAACGAGCAAAAATTTGAGAGCGAGCTTAAAGCTGGACACACATGCACCAACACGCGTGCACACACCTCATCATTTCCTTAAACCAATTCATCGATTTCCGTATCAGATTTCCGTCATGCTTCAGGCTCGTGCTCAAGGGAACAACGTATCGCGCACTCGTTACTCTGCTGTCAAACTGTTGAAACATTTTTCCAAAATTAGAAACTGAAATGAGAGCCATTTTTTAAAACCTGAGTTTACTAACGGCATTCTAACGCACTTCTTGTTTGAAGAGCCCACACTTGATATTTTGTCTTTACTTTTCTAGATTGATTTCGTTTTTGAAATAAAAAATTGAAAATAAGAACCATCTTTTAAAACGTAAGTGCACCAACGGCACTGTAACGCCGTTCTTGATTGAAGACCACGTACTTGATGGCCATTCTTTCTTTTCGAGATCGGTTGATGTTAATGACTCAAAATGCGAGCCATTTCTTAAAACCTGGGCACGCCAATACCAATCTAACGCCGCTCTTGCTCGTCACATGGAAGAGCCACGCACCTGATCTTCTTTCTTTTCTGGATCGGTTTCATTTCATTAGAAGTTTATTCAAGAGTGTATTTTGTTTCGAAACCAAATATCAATGATCTTGAAACGGAATACTCTTCCGAATGAAACTTTTTATGATGTTATTTTCTTATAGGATCATTTCTTAATAACAAGAGCGCAGAGTTTCTCAACAGACGCTTCTTCACATAAATAATTCACAACTGCATCAGTGGTCACACTCTTGGTTAGATCAGAATGTCACCGTAAAAACTTTAAGGTCGGTCCGTGGCGTGCAGCATTGGTCAATATGGAATCAATCGAGGACGTGGCTTCCGCGAACGCGTTGGCATATTGGGGCGTGTTTTTATTAAAGTTGAAACTGAAATTTGTTCTCTAAACTAGGTAGTTCTGTCCTTGTTGCGTTTCTGGCCTTAAAAAGTTGATAAGGTCCAGACTCAATAAGTAACGCTGTGTAAATTTACTACATCATGCAATAACTCGATTAGATTTATAATTCTGCACTATTCCGTAACGCATTTTTCCAAAGACGATAATGAGGCATGTGAATTTTTTAGTTATTGATGACTGTTGTTGTCAGCTTTGATAAAAAAACATGCTGTTAGTGCCTCTTTGAAGTAAAATAGAAAAGTCTCGTTTATGTGATACAAGATTAAAGTAAGAATATAACTGTTTACGCCGTCGTAATGCTCTCATCTACGCAGACGTCGTTTAGAATCGAGAGTATGATGACGTAAGGCAATGAATACGTTACAAATTTATATTAGTGTGAAGACTAACTAAAAAAAATTAAAAAAATAAGCAAAAAATTCAAAGGCTGCCATGTTAATTAAGTAACAGCCATAAATTCAACGTCGAAGGTTGAAACTTTCCTCGTGTAATTTTTTCACTTCTATCAGCGATATTACAACTGCTGTTGATACTCTGACTTCATCATTAGGTTCACCGACATAGATCAAACTGAGGAAGAAGCTGTCAATTGACCGCGATGTTCAAAGAACACGTTAAGATACAAATTCATGAGGAATAAAATACATATAGGCAGCCTACAGGAATCGATTTTGTAACCCCCTCGGACGGTGAACTGTCAAGTCTGAGTGATGAGTAATCGCAAAAGATCACACAGTTCAGAGCGTTAGGACATAAATAAAACAATGTCCCTGGCTAGTCCAGAACACCTTAATGGTTATCGTGAGCGGTCTTGTTTACCTCCGCAATGCAGGCGTTCTGTTCATGTTTCTTATCCTTGAGTATAGATAACAAGAATGACCTGGAGCCTTGAAATATTCCTCCACGCTGTGCACCACATTACCATTGAAGGCTCAGTTGCAACGATGACTGATGTCCGACAAAAATGAAAGGCAAAAAAGAAAAAACGAAGCTGATGCTCCAGAAGTCGCTTTAGTTTTAAAGCCTGATCCTCAAAATATTCATGTGTTTGATACGTTTCATAGGCTCTGTGTCGAAAACAGCAAGATTGTCATAAGATGTTTAACGGATGCTCTTAACTGATGTGCACAATGCAGTAATTATATTTCATGGATGTTATAGAAAAAAATTTCACTATGTCGGCTTATGTCAGTCACACTATGGGTCGCTTTATACCTGGCGTACGAAATAACACCCAGTACCTAGAAACATTGGCGATCGAACACCTGCCGTTCGAGAAGGAAGCACCTGACCTAACATTCGCTATTCCCTGACACGAACTTGAATTTCTCAATTTCTAAGAAGTAAAAATCAGGAAGTGGAAAAAAGCTGTTTTCAGGTGTTACAGTTCGTTTTGGTCGACTGGAATATGATGCGTAAATTGTAACCCTTTGAGAATTTTTTTAATCAGCTTCTGCAGAAAAAGAAAAAAGGGATTTTGATTTTGAAGAGAAATATATTGATTTTGAGACATATGTACCAAACCTACGCTCAAAGTTACTAATGAAACACAGAATGACACGTAATATTTGCTTCTAACGTAAGTGCTTCAGTTAGTGAAGCACGGGTGTTCGAACATAAGTTTACTCTCTCTTGAGCATAAATAAATGCGCAGTAAGTGGAAATGACAGCCTAATTACTATTTGATCAAGAGTGGGCACGCACTGAGCTGCAAAACAACGACTGCAATGTTGTCCAAGCTCCAGTTTCCAAGGAGACGATATCAGAGTCGTCGTGATGGTCACAATCGCTCCCTAGTTGCCAGGTGGTGCAGCGAGCGCCGAGGCACAGTCTCTTGCCAGGGCAGTTGGGGCTTGGTCGGTGTTGTATGGAGTGCGGTGTGGTTGTTTTGCGCCTCTATTCACAAACAAAGAGTGTGTCTTTCAGAAGGAACTGCGCAAGAATTTTTAATGCATTGCTCGTCAGTATTCCAATATTTTTTACAAAAGAATAAGCAATTTTCCAGTATTCTTTTAATAAGGAATACGCATAAGCAAGGTATTCAGAATAAAATCATTGTATATGTTATGCATTGCAAAGAAGAAGCGTCGAATAGAAATTTTTTTCAAGACTTCAGACTTTGTTGGATATTATCAACGCTTGTTTTAAACGTAGAAATATGAGAGAACGCAAGGCGATGAGTGACAAAACAACGTTTATTGAGAGTGAAACTTGGAGAGAATATCGAAAAAATGGGCAATACATGAAGCCAGTTTGTTTCAAATGATCAGAAAATTGCAATGGAAATTACACCTCTTGGGTTTCTTATCTGAAAAAATGTACGAGGTGTTATAGTGAGGCATACTCTCTAGACCGAAAACAGCTACGTGAAGCGTGTTTGTGAGGTGTGAAAATGAACAGAAGTACGAGAAAATCTTACTCCCGCGTGCTTAGCGTGTAAATATTATGAAATGTATTTCACCCTCTCGAATTTGGGTTGTGTTCAGTATTGATGAGGACTAGATAGCACTGAACTAGTTTTCGTTTCGGTCGGAATGCAGATCAATGCCGGTCAGAAAATTAAAACGGTGAGTCAGGGACTTCGAGCGAACATTACCTATGGAGAAAAATTCCTGCCAAGTCATGTTAATAGTATCATCAGTCGACAAATACAATATTTTTTCATTCCTCTGAATTTGTACACTCCGGATCTAACGGCATCAAAACACACTCGTATGTAGCAACAACTCAGCGTCGATAAGTTTCTATTTTAATTGGACTTTGACTTCTAAATTTTCTATGTATCAATCATATTGACTGAGGATATAACAAAAGCACTTCTTAATTATGACTTGAATATAATTTTGTTTGTGTCTTATCTTGTGCAGAATGAGTGAAAAACACTGTTCCAATATTTTGGGAAAATAAAAATTATTGTGCTCATTCAGACTTCACGGAAATTGCTTCTTGCCAAGCCCCTCTAAAGCATGCAGTTAATTTCACGTGTGCAGAACAAATAAAAATCTCGATCCAATAGCTGGAAAAGTATTTTTTTGAAAAACCCACTACTGTCTTTTCTACACAATCATCGGAGCATGAGGCAGACACCTCACTATGTGCAAAAGTCACGACACGCCAGTACTTCATCGTCTGATCGTGTGCCTGACATTGGTGAGGCTATTGGCTGACTTCTTTGTGACTTCCGAATGGCAGTGTGTGTTAAGTGGCACTGGCCTGGAACCTCTTCCTGCAAACAGATGTTGTTAAATGTCTCACTTGAATCTCTGGAAGAAACATAATCTTTTTTTTATGACTAGAATTTGGATACCTTTTAATTTTGCCTGGCAACTCTGTTAGATGGAAATCAACTCAGGGATTATATGTTGCCGATCACTGACGCAAGAAGATGCTGGACAGTCTATGTATGCTTTTCTTTATTTTATGTATAGTGTATTTTCTTGCGAGGTACACTAATAATAAAGACGACGTCCATTTTTGCGGAAAGCTTGCTTACCAATGACAACTTTATTTCAGTTATGATGAAATATATTTGTTGCCTACTTCAATCGCGTGCAACAGCAAAATGCAAGTGTACCTCACGTAAAAAACATGGCACTGAATGTGCGTTACCTGCTCGAATTAGTTGAAAAAATTGTTTTTCAACGTTTTCTGCGGGATATTTCAAACTACTGATAATAAACGCATAAATGCAGCCTCGTTTGATATGATCATTCCTCAGTATTGTTGTTCTTATATTTTTAAGTTTATGAGATTAACCATGAAAATGTTTATGTATTTTTCAGGTTACGGAATCGGCTTCTTTCGTGGCCGCCATCGCGTTGCTGGCTGCATTTCACTGGGACGCCAAAGGCGATAAACTGGTGCATTCTGTCGATGAATGTAAGTTCCTCCAGTGAACTTAAACTGAACCCATAATTTCAATGACATGAATTATCCAGTCAAATGTAACTTGCGCATAACTTTATTTTTATTTAAGTATTACATACCAAATTAACTTACGCGCTTGCCGGTTATGTTTGATCTATATCTGAACCTCCCATTTGCTTGATCGAAGCGTCTTCTACGTTCTGCGCAGGGCTGCTTGGGTGGCTCATTGTAGGCTTGGTGATCTCCAGCGTAGGAATTGTTGTCACCGTCTTGGACATCTACGGGATTTTTAAGGTAAGTTATCGCATTATTGCGACACGTTAGAGCTGCAGCTCACAGTAACACCAAATCAGTAGGCAAAGATAATGTTTTGATAAAGTTTTCAGTAACTGAGATAGATAGGTAATTTCTACAATGTGTCTTTTTAAGTAGGAGATTCCAAAAGTTCAGTACGTATAAAAATTTATTTCACACCTATATTTTGTTTTTTTTTTATGTTCATTTTTGGTGTTTTGTTTTTCTTCTGTGACATACACTCATGATATATTTTTATACCTAAAATTTATTGTGCTCTGATCTTTTATTTCAGACATAATGATTTATTTTTTAACTGATGAGGAGTGGGACTTCGAAACGTTTTCTTAGTAAAGATGATGAATTTTATCTGAATTTTCTTCATTTTCAAGTTTCTGAAATAGTACAATGGATGTCTGAAATGTTCGGCAGTTAAATTTACGTGGTCGTTGTATTTTTTCACGATACGTTTGCCTTTGACAATAGAAGAGGACTCCAGAGTTTATAGAGTATTTACACGTTTCAAATAAGATCTGAGATTTTCTCATTCGAATGACGATCACAACTGTACTATTAAGGAGAACCTTGAGATTGCTGCACATGTAGTGTGTCCTTTCATTCCATTCACTCGAAAAATTCATATAATGGAAAGCTTACCTATTTTTAAACTATGCAATTTAGATACTGCGATCTAATTTCCATATAAGTTGGAGAATAATGAAAAATTTCAAAACTAATTTCTAATCATTACCTTACAATAATACAATAAATTACCATACCATTGTACAGTTGCACTTTTTATTTTTCACATGAGATTACAATGTAACAGAAGCGATCATTATATTTATAAGCTCGATGTAATTAACGAAACAATTAAAAACGGCATTAAGTGTATTATTAGGACAAGAAATTTTATTATTCAATTACTATTGTTTATTGCTATGTTCATTAAATCTGTGTGAAATGAATTGCTTCCAATTATTCCTGAAACATTTTGAGATGATTATGATCACAAGTTTGTGTGTTTTGGCTTCTGTGTTTGGCACACAAACACACAAACTGTGTTTGTGTGTTTTGACTTCATGTGCGTTTAAAAGCGCTGAAAGTCGATTAGCAGGTTGGCCGCGATGTGAGCCGCCGGTGTACACGGAGGGAAGGCTGATGACCGACCAGTTGTCACAAACTCAATTTTCTTAAATATTTAATCAAAGTTGAATAAAGGCAAGATCTAGTTAATGTTAGCTATTCTCTAAATTACTCACAACAACTGACTTTAAATTCGAGTTGAACATTGAACATCGGTCATTTTATATCTGTCAACACGTTAAAATGGGACGAATTTCCACACAGAGTCGCTTCAACTTCATGCTTCCCTTCCTATTCTACTTGGTCGTCCGCGCTGTCACGTTCGGCTTCTTTGCCGTGGCTTTCCTGGTGATGATCATCTTGCTGGCGACAAGCGAGAAGCGCCAAGAGGCACACGAGCAAAGCATTGTCCGCTCGCATCTCGCGGTCACGATTGCGGCCTGCATCGTCAGTGCAGTCGTGGCTGCGCTCAGTGCCTACTTTTGCTTCGTCGTCAGGTCGCATATAAAGAAGGTGAGGGAATTTTCTAAAACTGCACTTAACTTAACTGATTCAGTGGAAATTGGGTACGCATCTGGAATTGTTGGCAAGCTGATGTGAAATTCAATTCGTTTGTTGAAGTACTTTTATGTTCTAAAATGTCCGGCTTGTAATTTCGTCTGAAGTTTGAATGAAGTTTTTGATGACTTTCCAAATACGTTCTTACTTTTCTCGTAAAATCAGCTGCCAAATCGCAGAGGTTTCACCACGTCGTGGGTCCTCACACCATTATTTGCCCAAAATCTTGACACTACTTTCGATTCTAATTATGTGCCGCACAATTGGTTAATATTTTACTTTTTCACTTCTCAATTAAACTCAAATCTAATCTCATAGTTAAAAACTGAGTCTGCCCCTGTTAACTAGCATTGCATGCGTATAATAGCTGCTGAAGTTTGTGAGTTTTAATACATCATTTGTAATATCATTTATTGTGACTGGAGTTTATGTTTGTTGAATGTTCCCTTTCTCACATGTTTCTTCGAAAAAGTAATTGTTTTTACTTGGCGTTTCTCCTTTCCGTTCTCACTTATTTCATTATTTGTAGTGAAACTCTTGTTAAATTAACACCAAATAGATGCGCAACTTTACCATAATAAGTATTCATCCCGTCGTCATTAATTCGAGCATCGACTGAAATTTTTATTTTGAATAATTTGAAGACAGTTGAACTGAGTGTCTTCGATCAGTGCTAATATTTTTTTAACCCCTTAAGGTGTTTTAGAATGGATTGATGACTGCCTCTCTGAACGTCATTTCCCAAAAGTATTTTGTTATTTTAATATCAGTCGAACAATGAAATATACAAATACGAGGATACATATAAAAAATATAAATCTAATACCTTACGACATATTGTTTTGAATATCTGAATGATAGATGAACCACAAGGGAAAGTAAAACTTAAATACGCTGAAGATTATTTAGCACGGTATGAACAGGTACAACTTCGACGAATTTTTATTTTTTGTGTGTAAAATATTCCCCAAAATTTAAAAATTGACTGTATCTGATGGCTAAATTGAACCATTGTCAGGAGAACATATAATTTTCTGAACAAAATTGCTCTGAAATGTCTAACTGTTACGACTAAATAATTTTAGAACAAAATTTTTGAGAACGTCATGGCTTAGCTCGTGAAATTCACGATGGTTCTCTACATGTACAAGCGTCGCTCGTAAGTTTCTTCCGTCAAATAGAAGAATACTTATTTAAAAAATTTCCATTTGATACGCAAAAGTCTTAACTTTGAAACGTTTTTTATTTGGTATAATTTTCACATTTTAAGTTTGCTTTCTTCTTACCTCACGAAATTTAATGACTTAGTTTTTCTCGTCAACATTTTATCAACAGTCATAGACGTCTAAAGAACTTAACTGACTGCATGGTAGATTTTTCCTTTCATTGGCATTTCCTGATGTCCTTTCATGATGATTTTTCCTTTCATTGTTATCCTAGGCTTTTAATGACGTATTGCTTCCTTCTCCCCCACAGGGAAGGTCCAACAAAACAATGCCCAAAAATATACTGGATGAACGGATGAAGGGCCGCCGGTTCAGCTGGGAGGTAAATTCGCCTATCATCAAAAAGCCACCTTATCCAGATTTGGTTAAAATTAATCCGAGTTAAATTCATTTTAGTCATTTATAAAGGATAATAGTCGTAATTTATTTCTAGTGTTAATGAAATTCAATTGATTTTGGAATGCCTTACACAAATTCGATTGAACTCAAACGCTTAAGAATAGAAATGTTTGCAAAATAAAAAAGAAAGAAAAACACTTTATTTCCAATATCGATGAAACAAAAACTTATCTTTGGTTTTTAAAATATCTTAAAGTAAGGGTTCTAATATGCTACACACACATGAGTATCGTAATACCCACGTCGCTAGTCGAAATAGACGATTGAACCTAAAGAAACCAAACTAATGTCGTAAGAACGAATTTTTTTAGTACCTGAATCTGTTGATATGTGGGTGTGCACACACCCTCCTTGAGTTAGCATAAATAGCCTCGTTTTTAAAGCACGTTCCAGTCAGCCGGTGCAAACTTTTAGCGCTGTATATTTTATAAGCAAGTATTTTTAGTGACCGCTTTTTCTCGTCACCAGCGAGTAGCCGTGTAGTTCAGTCTCTTACTTTGTTAAACTGAAACGAAAATTTATGAAATTATACGGGACGCTTTATGAATGAGGGTAAGAGAAAAGCCTTAATATTTGAGTAATTTCCGCATCCGTTTCAATATTGAAGTATCAATATATTGATGGATAATTGTCCTCTGGATGGCTTCCGACTGTTAGAACCGACGATAATGCTTGAATTTGTAAAATTGCCACGTACAATTCACCACACTTGCTACTTGAATGTCTTGAAATTAGTAAACAACAGCTTGGGAGCCAAGAATGGCCGGAAGCTGGTTGTTCACCTCAACACCGCTGCTCACACAGCTTTCTTCAGGCGCCGGTTCTCGACCAGCAACTGTACGACCTATGCGCCTCTCTGACCTCTTCTCACCTGATGTTTTTATGCCTGGCTTATATTCGCACGATTGCTTGTATAAGTTGAAGAAAGTGGGCAACTGACGAAGGTCAGACAGAGAAAAGCATCGGAGACAGCGTCAGGAATCACAGAAAGCGATTGTATTTCGAATTATGGAATTAAAGATAAGACACAATACGTGTTAGCTGAGTGTTTATGTTAGCATTAAAAGCATTTTAATCAAAAACTATGAGTAAATTTTTAAAAAATAAAAACTTTTTTTACGTTTGTCGTCTCGTATAATTCATATTACTCTTGAATTCCATCCGATATGGTAGTGGTTATCCAAATTTCAACTAGATTGCTCAATTCAAATAACTAAGAAAGGTGCAAAATATTTCTTAAGTAGTGTCTAGCATGTAGAATTTAGTAAACTCTAGAGGAAAAATTTATTCTGTTTGTAATTACGCATCTAAATTAAGAGTGATATCATGAAAAACGTATGTATTCATATGTATAGAAGCGCACCATTGTGGGCTCGGAATACGTGATGGAATAAACTGCATGGGATTTTTTATTACGTCGAATATCATAAGATGGAATCCTGCACCAAATTCCCTAAATGCTTTAACTCATTCTGAATATAGTTAACTCTGATTAATGAATAAGATGCTGCGTATCTGCAAATTATTTAATGCCGTTAGCTTTGAAAAAAAGATTATTTATTTATGATTGATTAATGACTACTGCCAGTAAAATCTCATTTTGAAGCTGGAAAGATCGTACAATCCCTTTTGATTCACGTTGTCGAAACGGCATTACAGAAAACGCTGAATTTCCTTCTTTAAACCACTTCTGCTCACACGAAGATGGTAAACAATATTATATGTGTAACATTTGGCTATCAGGCTCAATTGAGAGGTGTGGAAACATTAAAAAATAGTTGTTTCCCTTTGCTAAATTATCTGTTACCTTCTGTGCCTTATGCGTTTCTCTCGAACGAGTCGAACTATTTGAATGATTTTGCGATCTGAAACACTATTTACTTCTTCATGGCGATGATATCGCGTGTCCTGATATACTGCAAAGAATCATGTACTCTGGATGCATGAGCGTACATTCCACTAGCTTACTTTGGGCCTACAATTTACCAGGCATATGTATAATTATAAACTTTGTAAGTCAGTGTTGTTTGTGAAATGCGTTAGATTCAACAGTACTTTGTAATAAAATATATGAAGTATTTAACGTGATTTTGTTTTTAATTCCGTGCTACAAACAAACGATTGGCAAAATGCTTGCGTGAAATAAAGCATGTGAATTCCAAAAACTATCGTTTGCGAAAAATAGCAAAGATTAACCTGCTACCACAAATCTTTTGTGCCTATATTTCTGGCATTTATTCATAATTTTAACGAGGATTAATCGGCAGTACGCGAAAGTCACTTAATGATGTACTGGTGTAAGTAAAATCCCTTGAAACTGAGAAAAATGGCAATATTATTTAAACATCCAACCTCACACATTTCTTGGAACACGGCTTGAAACTGTTCGATACTCTTTCTTCGTCGTAGTAGACTGTCGTTACTATGTCCTATTGTTACCATGGCGACGTACGCCGGCCCCTTGAGTCATGTTGCTAATCTTTACTGTTTTGCTACAGCCATCGAACGTCAGCTTTTATGCGTTGTACTGGGGCAATAGAAGTGATCTTGTGCTAATTTATGTTGTGTGTGTTTGTAGAGCTTGCACAAGTGTTTATTTTTCCATTAGTGTACACCGCGCGTTAAAAATGACGAGATTCGGTACTTTCCTTAAATAAATCATCCAGATGTGGATGACAAACAAATATATCCATCCTAAGCACCCACGATTAAAATATTCTTGTACTTGTGCGCTGGTGAAACTCATTTCACAAATACGACCATGAAGCATTCTCAAGAGCGTGACAGAGAGACGTACGAATCAAACGATATCTGTGGATTATTACATAGTGGATGCCCTCAAGATCCTGAACCTCAAAGTTGCAGGTCAGTGTTAACACCAATACAAATCTGCGTCGTGGCATATTTGCTTGAAACTAAACTGATGGTTTCGAAAGCACTGATCAGTCCTTCAATAAGAGTAAGAACGTACCTTTCAAACTACCTTTTAGATTGATATGGTTTCGCGTTGCTACTTTTCAAAGACCGTTTAAATACAAGCTTCTTGTTTGACCGTAGAAGGTCACGTGCATATGAACGACAGAACTAATTTTTCGAGCCCCTATCGCTATTGAGGTGACTAAGAGCAAGCTACGCAGAACTCAACTAGTGGTGCTCAGTATCAGTCCAAATGAGTTCTGCACACGCAAAACATTTCGTCACCCTCACGCTGCGGGGCGTAACGTCTTTGAGGCGCATGCGTTGTTACGCCGCCGTCGTCTTTGCGTTTCTCATTGACCACGCTCATACTTCGGACACTCAGCGTTCGTAAAATTTAAAATTCCGTGTGTTCTATTTGAAACATTTTTAGGTTTCAGGCCAGATTTATTGGAGGGTGACGATAGGAGCAAACACGAGTATATTATTACGATGCATTACGGCTATCATACGTTGACATATTTTCGCCTTTTTTTTTTATTCGAGTTATGTTCCTTTCTAAATGTAATTTTCCATTGAAACTTGAACGGTTTTGGCAAAATCACCTAATCAGTGAAAGAGCGTTTAAATAAATTTATTTTCATTTTTAGAACAGTATACACCGATTTTGGTTCAAGCTGAAAATACTGCTCTTAATTTAACTTGCAAATTTTTTAAAAATACGCCGGCAAATCCAATAGGCGACAAATTATATCAAATGACTTACACAAGCAAAACACGACCCAGTTAGCGGCCTGTAAGTCCTGTACAATGAAATATTCTGTCGGAACTATCCTTCGTCCATTGAAAAAACCAACACAGGAGACTCTGAGGCAATCAAAATAGAGTAACTCAGACAAATCAGTGAGCAGGTCATGAGAGTCCGCGCTTTAATATCCGCGTCACCATGGCACCAGTTGGTATACAAGCTACTGCTGGGGCCACGCTGCGTATTGAAGCTTTTTTGGTGTTCCACGTTGCTAGGGACGCCTGGCGGGCAATCATCAGAATACGAGTTTATGGCGGGTCATACGTTATCAGTGGCGAGTCACACGTTATCTTTTTCATGGCTTCTGGCCCTCGTACAGAGAAACATGCTTTTTTTACTTGCGGGAATTGCCATAGGGTATTCCAATTGCATCACACGTTTAAAACAAATAAAAAATGAGCATTGATGAGGGACGTGATTGTGAAAAATGTACCACATGTTGAGTAAATATACATTATATGAGAGTACAATTTCTGTATCTAGTTTCAATCATACATGGAGGAGAATTCCGACACATGGAAATGGAACTTTGAATTTTTGACAGATAAATATTAAGTTGAATTAATTTGCCTCCTTACGATACCACATGAATTGTTTGCTTGCTTTATAGAATTTTGTATCGCCTCACATTTTGTTTTCGGTCGTCTGTCCTTCGGTCCTTCTGAAATTGCTTCTTACAGCACAGCAAAGCGTTGCGAATGTTGTGCTTAGTCAATTAGCATCAGCCAAATCCAACAAAGTAACGTTAACTCGAACGCTTGCTTAATGTGGTTTTACTAAAATCCGACGTTTCTGTTTCCATTAACGTGTAAAATCATTTACTCAAAACTTGCTTTCAAATTCTTCTCAAGCATTTCCATTTCCAGTATTTTCTTCAATACTATAATTTTTTGAGTGCACTACGTATGACAGTGGTCTTTGTGCTACATTAGTTTTGTTGGGCGATATACATACGCATAAAATTTCCTGATGGAAGCTCATAAGACCATCCAAACACAATCCTTGCAGTAAAAATGGTACACAATAAAAACAATACGATAAAACGATATTTTCTCTTGAACTGGCAATTTCTATTTGACAACTGTCCAATTATTGTCTGAAAACTTTCGAAGATCCTCTTCGATATTTTTTTCTGAGTTCAAAATAGATAATGCACCATTGAATGTCTCTCTTCAAAAAATTTCTAAATTAAAATAGATAATATCCGCGTCCGAACACTGTTTAACGTCATTACTGCGATGAAAAAAATTAATTTTATCTGTTCAAAAAATATCCTTCATGTTCATTTTTTATCAAGTTTTTTGTTTTAAAATAATCTGTATGATTTTAAATAACCTAATGCATGATCCTCAGAGAAGCTAATTAAAGCATTCAAAATGTATACAAATAACCAATCACTTTAAAGAGAGATGTGAAAAAACGACAGCTGAGACATTGCGTTTCTGGTAATCGTTATATCCATAATCTGTGAATTAAAATGTTTCTTTCAGAAGTTGTATGCGTGCTCACAAATACTGTGATCCAGCCATTACTTTAGCTTCAAGTCTCCCAGTAGCCTAAATTGCCCACACACTGGTCCATCCACAACGTCCGATTCCCCGTAAAATTTCCTAACAGCGCAAATATTCTAATATTTAATTGCCTAACATTCCTTCGTCTATTAAAAACGAAGTTCGTCAATGTGATGTTTGAAAACTTTTCACCACTCGCCTGGAGGAAAGAAAATTTTGGAGTTGTTTTAAAAAATCTTGAAAATGTACTGCAAAAATTTTTCGACAGCATAATGTTCCACATCAATTATAACATGAGTCCTGAAATCAAATCACCAATTAATTTTCAGAAAATATCCTTAGAGGAAATCATGAGTATTAATAGTTCTATTAGTACCAACTGGTCGCAGCGATAGTTTCTCAGCTTTTCAACTTAAGGAGAGGGAGTGGGTCAGTGGGGTGATGAGAAGAGTTCCTCTAGTTTTTCTCCTTCCGTCTTCTCCATTTGCAGTTATCAGAAAGAAAGAAAAAGAAAAACGATTTATTTCCAATACAGGTGGTACAAAAGATGTTACATCATTGGTTTAAGATATCTTAAAGTAAATACACTGATATGATACACACACATGAGTATCGTAATACCCATGTCACTGGTCGAAAACGAATGATTGAGGGCAATGTATTCCTAATGTTGCTTAATCTAGATTTGATGATATTTCTAAATAGAAAAGTTGACATTCAGAACTATATTTTCACTTCAACGTATAGACTAGTCTTCCAATCAAGGGACTCGGAGAAAATGTTTTTCATCACGCCATGAATGCATGACATTTCCATGCTAATAATAGTGGAACAAAACAGTCTACCTGAGTCAGAAACATGAAAACGATTGTTCTACAACGACTACCAAGACATGTTCAACATAATTGATGTAATACGTAAAATTAATTAACCACCTAGATAGGGTGGTCGTAATATACTGAAGAGCGTAGGAAATGGTACGATAATTTGCACCACACACGACTAACAAGGACATTTTGGGACGTGAATAATAGAAGAAAACAACTACTGATTCTTGATGTCCTACAAAGGTAACAAATTTGAAAAAGGTACATTATATCACAAATATGATGAAAATGTCTTAAATTGAGAAACATACATAAGGGCCATGACGGTCCAGTTTAATGCTTGCACAAAAACGAAGAGAAAAACATGAAAATATGTCCCGTAACTGATTAATTTGTAGTTGAATAATGTTTTTCAATTAGCAGGAACAATAAAGCTAACGAATTTTGTGGGGTGAAAACACTTATGACAGATTACACTTACGTACATTGACATATAAGCTTTGGATTTCTTGACATCCGGAATTGCTTGTTGCGGCAGATGTTCAAAAATATCATTTCGAGCGAGCATGAAAAATGGGAAAAGTGAGTTGACTGCCTAAAAATGCATGCTTTAACTCAGACGACAAATTAAAGAGATTCCTCAATTACTGTACGTACGTACTTGATAAAAACATTGAGAGAAATTTGAAAAAATTAGGGTGTTTATAGGTTAATTTGAAATTTTGCAAAACTGTTGTGTTTAAATGTGTGAATGTACATACATATACTTAAATGTATGCAAACACACACTTACACATGTACACAGATACTAGGATACAAGCATGAAAATTGCAGGTTTTGTTTTTCTAATAAAAGTTTTGGCATAAAGGTCATTAGTTGATAAACATATTAAACATATATGGGTGATAACACAGCAGATTTATATTTTCTATTTAAATGTTTTACAATTATAAAGAGAAATGACGAGTTAAGCAACGTCACTAGTTGAGAGTGAACAGCTATAGAGCGGTATTTTTGGTTAAAATTCTAGTTGCTAGTTTTTTTCACATACATGTATGTACATATATAAACATATATATAAATGCGCACATACATACCTACACACACACATAACAGGCATACATACACATATACATACGCAAGCATGCGTGCAAATATTAGCCTATAGGCAATCATACCATATATACATATATAGTACATACGCGTACTACAAAACTGTTATATCATGTGTTGAAAAATAAGTTAATGAGCAAAGAAGATTCGTAAATATTTATTCAAAATTTTCTATAGCTTACAATTATTGTTGAGATGCAAGATGACGAGCTATTTTGGTTTTAAATTCTCTCAATGTTTGAGGGATTTTGATACTCTGGTGAAGTTTGTTCCATATTAAGGGGCCTGATGTTCACAAAGCCTTCTTTCCAATGTCAGCTGAACGATAGTCGACTAAGACATTATTTTTTCGGTTCGGCTTAAGGATGTTGACGGCAGGGGGATGGAAACGCACTATTTCAGCATTGCTCCAAGTAAGATATAATGAGGAGAATACGTTTTGGGCTTAGCAGATAACCAGAGGTTTGGTGAAAATACCTCGGCAAGACAAACAGTGCACGACAAACGACACACAGTTCAAAGTATGAATACTGCATCAGAAAGAGAACAAGTCGTATTATTCTTGCATGAGAGCGAACATCGCAAGCCATCAACAAAGAGGGTGATGAAAGCGAACGTCGAAAAAATTTGGCTTGCGTTTTGTTGCGTGAGCACCGGTCTGAAAGTGTGTCGCGTAGACCGTAGAGTTCAAAGAAGTCGCTGAAATAATTTCCGATTTATTCAAAAGAGAAAATTTGAGCGAACGAATTACTGAGCGTAAATTCTAATGTAATTCATTCTAATTAGTTTATACATTTACTTGCATCAGGAAATGTGGGTCTCAAGAAAAAAACAGTATGATACTTGATCCTATGTAAAGAAACATTGTACGCGAGAAAACATTGCTGAAACATAGAGTGCGAGAAAACACTGAAACACAAAGCGTGGAAACAACGCCAATAGTGCATATTAAGGCATAGGGAGGCAGTTGGGAACAGGTCTTTGGTAGTAGAATGGGGGTATACTTTTGGGGATGAATTGGGGGAAGCGTCTCTGCAAACATCGGTTGCGAATTGCGGGATATATTCCTAGTACGAACTATGCATAGACTTTGAGGGGTTAATGGAAGCTTGAAGTATAATAAATAGGTATGATATGTAAAGTTAAGAGATCAAAATATTAAGAATCAAGGGGAGCTTGAGATTACAGAAATATATCCAACTTAATTAATGTGAGTATTTGAAATTCGAGACTCTTTAAGCTGTAATAAAGAAATCAAACCCTTCAGAAGCCAATGCGTGTGGCTTCGTAGTTCTAAACTGCTACTGTATGTAGAATAAACCTCAATGTTGATGGGCCCCGTCAAAGAAACAAGTCTCCTACAAGATTTGTATTCAACTTTATAGCCCATTATTAGCATTGAAGTCTGGAAATATTTGGAGCTGAGTACAAGCCACTATTGAGATTTTTTTCACTCACCCAAGCCTTGAAGTGATCTCCAATACAATAAAATCAAGTCCATTGATTATAGTGAATTTAAAAACACATTGCTGCCAGTATTTTTCTTAGCTACTCCATGTCTTTGTTAACACTTGGGCCTCATAACAGAATCCAAAGTAAGGCTAGTAGGACATAACAGAATCCTGGCAGGAGCAGTTAGTACTTGACCCGGCTCTGCCTGCGGGGCTGCGTCCTGACGTCCCCCTGCCTCACGGGCAGCACCTCCTGAGCTTTGACCTGCACGACAGGCAAGTGCGGAACTCGGGGTCAGATGCGCCGGCAGACAGATGCAGTATGTGATTTGAATGTTCTTCTTGCAAGTACAGTGTTTCGTTTGTCACTTCTGGGAACATATTTTATATTCAGTGTAATGCAATGATGTTAATCTCTGCTGCTCTAATTTGAATTTTACTAAAGAATGATTTACGCCTTCAGTCAAAATAAAACTTATTTACTGTGCAGAGAGGGACATTATTTTTCAACCGAAGAAGCAGAATAAATCTTTAAAGTAGTTAACATAGAGAAAATTTATGCTGTACTGAACTGCGTCGTTATTTCATGACGAAAACTTTCAAAGTGGCAAAGAACAATTTCGATAAGTACGTGATTCACTATCTTCCTATAAACTCTAGGATGTTTTGATGGGAAGTTTCGGCAAAGAGGACATAGGCAGAGGAGCTGTAGCCGAACTCTGGACATGTGGTTAGACTCATATTCTCACGCAAGGGAGCATAATTGGAAACCATTCTTTTTAGGTCATGCATGCGACTTGCGAAATTGACTCAAGTTTCAGTTGAGCAATTCGTCAGTGGTTCTGGAAAATCAGTCTGTAATTTTGAAAATATTGCCGTCCCTTAAAATTTTTCGTTTACCGCATCTATAAACATGATGGTAGTGTCCATCATTCAAAAATGATTAACATGGCTGGTATTAGAATGAGTTATTTCCAGCTTGACAGTTCATACACAACATGCAGTGTCATCTGAATACCGTGTCCTCATTCAGGGATTACTAAGAGGCTAAACTTCTGATTACTTCAGCTACAGAAGGTAATTTTACTTCCACAGAACTTCCTTCGCAAATGCCTCTTGCTTGAAGTTTGTTCGAACACTTATTGATAAAGCACAGCATAACTGGTTTGCGAATTGTGAACTTTCGGAAATCCCTTGTGTTCCAATATTCTTTAAAAACAGTGTTCTAATGAATTGTGAATTACACAGGTATTTATCTCAACAGCAGCGTTAAGGGATGAGAAAGACAACGTGTGAATGTGAATAAAGAAATCTCTGTAAAAAGATAACTCATTTATTGAGATTTCAAATTTTTGGCGTCAAAGCTAATGAATCAGTTTGAAATTTTCAAAATTATCTCACCTCTTTCATATGTGAGAAGACCACGTAGCAGAAGTATGCGAAAAGAATAAAGAACGCTAAGGAAGTGCCAATCAAAGCCCCGAAGCTGTCGTAAGTTTCGGAGAAATACTTGGCGTCCCATTCCATTTCACGGACGTAACGTTTTAGTTGTACCAAAAATATTATGTAAACCACTGCCAGAACTCCCATGATGATAGTCGTGAAGATCATCCAGACAAAGAAAGGAACCATGTACCGTATATTCTTCTGCACAGAAATAAAAAGATTTTGATGAAAGGTTATCAAAGATAATAAGCGTTGAACACTGATAAAATCAGGTCAGAAAGGTTACGGTTTTGTCACGAATTAAAATGCTCCATGTAGAGTAATCTGACTTTTGAAAATAAAAGTCAAATATCGATCTGAAAAATCTCAACACTGACTCATCGTCATCGGCTTGACGCAGTAATTAAGTTTGGCTCAAAGCCTAAAAAGTTTATCATCTTGGCGATGACTTCTTGCACCTCTGCGCCGTATCATTAATGAGGTCCTACTTTGAACATCAATAGAATTAAGATACAATTTTACTGGAGATCTATACACACACGCACATATACAGTAAATATATTTATAAGTATTTAATATATAGGTACTTATATACATACTTATTAATGTATATAATTATTATGTATATACAGTCCCTGGCCAAATTATTGGACGCGCCTTGCTTTTTTGTTATTTATAGACTTCCGAGGGCCGGGGATCAAATACAAATAAATTTTCAGGGGCATACTTGATGGGATATCATTGACAAGCAATTATTAATGAAAATTAATGCATCTATATGTATCGTTTTGGAGCAAAATGCAGTGAACATGGGCTTAATTAATGCATAGTGCATGGGCTCAGTTGCAATGTCACCATCAATGCATTGCTGCAATGTAACCTGTGTGTTGCAATGTAATCTGTGTGAAATGGCTTTTTATATTCATTTCTGAGTTTGATAACGGTAGTTTATTATTTGAAGCTTCTAATTGAAGATTTCTCGTATGTCGACAGTTATATATTTGCGTTTACCTTTCATTAATAATGGGTAAAAGAAGTGATTCGACACCCCGAAGGAGTGCTGAGACAAAAGCTCTGTTGAATGATGGAAGTTACTCTAATCGAAAAGTTTCTAGAAGATTGTTTGTTTCTGCATCATCTGTGAGGCGAATCAAAGAGAAAATTGAGACTGGACAATAAGTAGCCTCTCAGAGATAAGGAAAATGTGGCCGGAAGCAGATTTTCACACCAAGATCGGAACATTGTTTGATGAAAATCTATCTTGAAAATCGGTTTGCCTTCACAAAAGACATCAAATCCAAGCCTAAAAGCAATAGCATTCATGCATCTGAAAGAACCGTGAGGCGCAAATTGTCAGATTTACAGTTTTAGGCCTGTAGATCAGCACGGAAGCCAAAATTGACTGATGCAATAAAAGTTAAGCGTCTCAAGTGGACCAGAGACTTTAAGGATAAGAGCTAGAACCACCGGCAATCAGTGAGTATCCATGTAAATCATAAATATTTTGTGCAAAACAAGTTTACGCATTATATTTTTAATTTTGACAATTAAAAAGTTAGACTCATTGTTGATTTTCATTCTTTTTCTCATGTGTGCTTCAGTGATTAGACCACAATTGAAATTTTGCCAAATAAATCTCAGTTTGTGCGACGGCGTCTGGGTGAAAAATATCATCCTGACTGTGTTGTGCAAATAGACATCCAACCAAAGTTATGATTCGGTCTTCTATACGTGGAAAGAGCACTGGTCGCCTGCATGTGGTTCAGGGGACGATGCAACAGGACCAATACATTAAAGCGTTGCAAGATAGGCCTATTCTTCAGCAAAGAAATTGGTTTCCAAATGAAGAATCTTTCATTTTCATGCAAGATGGGGCTCCCTGCCACACTGCACGTTCACCAAAAACCTTTCTGCATGAAAAAACATACCACTATGGCCCTGGCGGGGAAATTCACCGGATATGAATCCGATAGAAAATGTCTGGGAGTTGGTGAAAAAAGAAATTGCAAAGGATGTGATAACAAAAAAAGTCCAGCTGATTGCAAAGCTCATTGAGGTTTGCAATCATAATACAAAGGTGCACGAGACAGTACAGGCATGCATTAATAGTACGCCAGAACGTATCAAGGCTTTAATGAAAGCCAAGGGCGTAACAACTAAGTATTGAAAATATCCGTCATTTCTTCATTTTTTTCATTCATCTGTCAAAAACTGATAGAATTTTGCTAAATACAGGTAATTGACCGTCAATTCTATTATTTATTATTCCCAATTGGTCTAAATCTAATAAAATCTTACATTTAGGCATGAAAACCAAAACTCCATAGAGATTCATCACAGAAACTAAACATTATTTGATAAAAGACAGGTGCGTCTAATAATTTGGCCAGGGACTGTATACATGCATATAAATGTACAAATGTGTATATATATATACTCCCACAAAAACTTTTTCGAAGATATTTTTTGCTAAAAGTATGACATTGAACGCCTTTGTTAGTGATTTGTTAGTGAGTTAGTGTTAGTTTGTATTGTCTTAGCATGAATCTAGCTATGGATTTTTCAGATAAATCTGATTAAAGTCAGCTGCCATTACACGAAACTCATTCAAGTGTAAGACGCGGATGAAATTTTTAAACTAATTTCGAGCAAAATTAAAATGTAATCACGATCATAGTTTTATTCCTGTGAATACTACTATATTACAAAAATTTTTATTGTATGATTCTTGGTAATGTAAAATTATTTCAGTTGATTCAGTTGAATGAGTGATAAGCGCGCGGCTGATGGGGAGGACGGGCGAGGCATGATCAGACAATGTTTATTCGACATAAAACTCTACACTTCATCACTTTCTGAGCCACTCTCGCAAACTTGGCACCTGCCGACTGTATCGCTCGAGGTGCCCGCCCTAAGACTGGGCACATTCCCAACATTATCAAAGCCACAGGAGCAAGGGTCAGATAAAATCAAATGCAGTCAATGCCGAATTTAATGATAATAATATGCGCTTGTAAAAATAACCGCATTATATATTGTCGAAAATCTCAAAATTTTCCTCCTTTAACGTGTCAAAACATGGGCAATTCACAGGTGTCCAAAATGAAAAACGACTGGTTATAGCTAAAGGTTCCTCCAAACGAATTCAAAAGGAGTAGCTTCACAAATTGTATCGTGTTTTGATCTGTTGAAGGTGAAGTTCAGCTGCGTGAATGGCAAAGTGCCTGACCAACAACAAGTTTTCAGACTTTGAAGATCACCTGGGCAATCTTTTAGAAATTTACCGTTTCCCCTGTGTGAAAATCTCCTTTCATTATAGTTAGATTAGATTAGATCTTAGTTTAAGCCTTCCTGAATCCAACAAAGGCGTTCCAAAGAGTGGAAGGAGGAAGGCGCCAAATTATTTTGGACGCAAGAGAACGCGGGATCTTTGCTCAAGGTGCATAGGAACAGTAAACTGAAAAAGTTGTTTATGAAGAAGTTGATAAAGAAAGTAGTAGGTGCTGAAAAACAGGACAACTGTACTTACATTTGTTTAACAATGAAATAAAAAGAAAAGGGCTCAAACGTACAGTAGCGGCCAAAATCTCTAATAACAAATTTAACTAAGCACACTTTATTTATTAATAACAAAGCGAACAGGCAAGATATTCTTCACTTATCTATGTATGTATAATACCTATAACTGACAATTATTTCAATAAAATATAACATATATTTAACAAGTTATCAACACATAATTAAAGTATCGCACAGATTGCAGAGGCCAAAAGTTATGGATCACTTCAGAAAACTATATAAAATTGAAGAACTAGAAGAAACAAACAATAGATATCAATATTTTGTGAAAATCCCTTTTCTATTTACCGTTTTACGCGATGCAGTTACTTCAGAAGTTCAGCTCATCTCAAGAGATATCTCAGCAGCACTTTTGAATCTTTCCGCCATTGCCATTCTCACCACAAGACGGTCCTGCCTCTGTGTTGTTTTGCGAGGTCTACGAGTTCTAGACTTTGACGTCGTCGACCCTGACACTTTAATTGAATTGAGCAACAATTTGTTGCAGTACACTTTTAGACCTTCCTATGCTAGTTACGATCTCTGAATTTGTTTTTCTTTCGTGGTAAAGGGCCACAATCCTGTGTTTTTCATAAATCCCCAGCATTCGATTACACGCCGCCATTTTGTCAAATAAATGCTCCAATAATGTTACACATAAAGAAATGTAATAATATTGTGTGTAAGCTCTTCTAAATGAATAAAAACTTGTTTATTTTCTGTAATTTTTCCATTTTACTTCGTTTTCTGAAGTGACCCCTAAGCTTTGGCCACTGAAATTTTAAAGATACTTCAATTATGTGTTGATCACTCGTTAAACATTAATTACATTTAACTGAAATTATTGTCAGTTATAGATATTATACATACCTAGATATATGAAGGATATCTTGTCTATTCGCTTTGTAAATAAATAAAAATTGTCCTTAATTATATTTGTTATTACTGACTATTATATTTTGGCCGCTACTGTGGAACAAATTTTTAATCTTACGTTTATGACAGAAACATGTAATTCCCTTTCCAATAGAACAACGCACTTTTTCATTAATCAAATGGTAAAAAATCCTACTATAAGGAACAGTTATTCTAGGTTTTTGACCTAGATAACGTGATTCCGAAAGCGTGATCTAAATTAATCGATTGATCTTAATCTCAACCCAAATTTTTGTTCGATCGATTATCCTACTCATAGATTTTGAAGCCTTTGCTTCCTCATGTACTACTGCAAGTGTAGCTCATCAACACTTTCTCAAAAGAACACCAGAAAAATTGCTCAAGGAATGTTTGCGCATCGTGGCTTAGTTTTCTTGGTTAACTCGAGCAGATGATTTGTATAATGGTTAGAGCCTTGCCTAATGAATCAGAACTGACCATTTGTACACAGTTAACTGCAGACGGCGACGGAACTGTTTCCTAATTACACGTTACTGTCATTTGTTCGGTATATTGAAGTAAGTAATAAATACTATTTATTGAGTTTAAGTCCTTTCCCATCCTCGGCATGGTTAGGAATTATTTGTACCACTTTTATAAATTCAAAATAATAACTTCAACAAATTGGGAACAAAATGTTTAAAAAGACATGTTCTCAACTCAAAAAGTTTCAAATCTACTTACTTCCTGGATTCCGTAGATGTCCAGACTGCATATGCCTATTCCAATGACGCAAAATATTAGACCTGCGATGTACCATCCGGAAGGTATGGCTGAAGCATAATAAAAGAGAGCAATGAAGTGTTTTTAAGAATGAGGAACAAAATTTAGCCATTGAAGTAGAGAAAACTTTTTAAAGAAGCCTTGAAATGCTAATTATTGAATCCAGGCATTTGTATCACAGTTCATTTATTTCAAATTAACTATTTTATATCAAATTGTATCACAGTTCATATAAGTTTTATTTCGAATCAAATTTTTTACGTTAAATACATTATAAGCGTATAATTGTAAGGATCTGCGACTGAATCGCAACTCACCTGGCGTGCCTGCTAGCTCCACAATTGCAAGGATCAATGCCACGACGTAGAAAATCTGAAGAGGAAAAAGAATAAAAATTGTGGTTAGATTTGCAATAATTTTAATATTGAAAGTATACAACAAATAAAAGGCACTACACCCTAAAACACAGAAGTTGTCGTGCTTAATTCATTCATGGAGAAACGGATTTTTCTCATACCTGAACTGCATTAAACTTTATTATTACGATTTCTTTATTTTTATTTTAGAAAATAATCCGGTGTGAATACCATGATAAATGATTCCTAATCCCCCTGTCGAGCACGCCTTTCATCTGATAGTACATTTGTCAGCTGTCCGTGACTGTGCATGACTGCGTGGCGCAGACCTAGACAGTATAAAATGAGCCACAATGCAGGCTGGTTATGAAAATAGGAGTATTCATTGCAACCCAGAGAGTGCACGTTCGTCATTTATGTTCGCTAAATGGTTGGTTAAAAAATAAACATGCTCGAAAAATTGTTTCTACATTATTTTCAGAACATAACATGCATTANACCTGAACTGCATTAAACTTTATTATTACGATTTCTTTATTTTTATTTTAGAAAATATTCCGGTGTGAATACCATGATAAATGATTCCTAATCCCCCTGTCGAGCACGCCTTTCACCTGATAGAACATTTGTCAGCTGTCCGTGACTGTGCATGACTGCGTGGCGCAGACCTAGACAGTATAAAATGAGCCCCAATGCAGGCTGGTTATGAAAATAGGAGTATTCATTGCAACCCAGAGAGTGCACGTTCGTCATTTATGTTCGCTAAATAGTTGGTTAAAAAATAAACATGCTCGAAAAATTGTTTCTACATTATTTTCAGAACATAACATGCATTATGATATCCTCAGGGTGCATTTGCATAGGTGTTATCACAAAATGTTATTGGCATAATTTTAAATTTTTAAAACCAATTCATTTAACTATAAAATATTGTTACTCGCGTATTGTGACAGCTTAAGATAAAAGATCAAATATGTCGAGACGAATGAATCACTCTGATAAAAAAATGAATCAAATATACCAAGATAAGCTTAGAAAGAAAAGAGATTTAAGAAAATGGTGTAAGCTGTTCGGAGTTGATCTGCAATTACGAAAATCAGGGGTAGTAAGGGGCGACAAAAGTGCTTGCCTCATCCAACAACTTTGAGCAAATGGAAAAGTGAAGACACGTCACGTGGGAGCAACTCTGTACAAAATTACCAGAATGACGAGTCGCTCACCTCCACGTGCGAGGAAGGTTAAAAAATCAATGTCATTCGACGCCAATCAATGTCTTCAGTAGACTGTAATTAAGAGTGCTGCTGACTACGTTAGGCAGCTCATGCCTGCTTCTGGAGCTGTTGTATTGGCGAAAAAAGACAGCGTTGACCTGGCGCTGTCATCTACTCAATGCGGAAGGTCGTATCTCCAGCAGTGTCAGGTGCCATAGGTACGCTTATAGGCACTGCTCTCACCTCACACCACTGAAGGAGTGTGGTGATACTTCGACTATGATGTGGAGATTGTAGTTAACAACTAGCAGCTGTTATATTAAATTTTGATTAAAATTATTCCAACGATTTTAGAAATTGTGAACGTGAATAACACACAAAATGAGAAAAATTAAATTCGATTATTTCATGGTCTCGAATGAGTCAAACTGAATTTAAAATTAATTCAGAACTGACCAGCATTAACCAGACGATCACGAGGTGACTTGTCGGTTTATCACAGCAGTAGCACATCGTGGAGAGATAAGGCCTCTTTCTACGAAATAATTCCAATCAATGATGAATGAAAACAAATGCTATCACTTTAGCACTCAAACGGATAACTAACAAGCAATTCCAATCAATTAAAACTGAGATTAGATATTATTGGTTCTCCAGTTATGCTGTGATGTAAGAATTTCATCGACTTCTTGTTCGTTTAAATGAGTAAATGTTCTAAATTGACTCTGCTGGAAAGAGAAGAAGTATTTACTTAAGAGCCTAAGAAACATCACCACTCGTAAATAGCGAAAGCGACGCAATCTTTCCAACATTCTTCTTGTAATTTAATAGAACAATTTGCATTCGTTTGCTAAAATTATAATTCTACTTCACCGAGAAACGTTATTAAAGGGTAATCTGAATGGCGCTTATACATACACTTATAGCCTGATGAAAAAATGTTCTGCCGTGCTAAGTAAATCTTTGATTGTAGAAACTCTTGATAAATTCTTGTGTGCACCTGCGAAGGAATTTGTGCATGAACAATTTCCGCAAGTTATTTACCCCAAGTGATAAATATATCAAAAAGATGGTTTTCGATCAATCACACTGGGCACGTTTGAATAAGGGTACAGGGAGGTACGAATGAGTTAAAGGACCACTATCACATCTTATCGTGTAGTGCATCTTGTCTATTATACGCTGTACTTTTGTGCGCAACCTGGTACACATACCCTTGTGGCTCTCTAGACTGATCGATTGGACTTGTGATTAAATCCTCGAACAGGTATTTTTTACTGAAGCAAGTACCCACGCTGCGACTAATGTGACTAAAGTTTCAGTTGACCATGGAATTATGACAGTTGAATGCGTACCCGAAAATTTGTAACAATTTATGAGCTTCTTTTTGTCATAGCTTCAAAAAATAGTAATAAAAATAACGACCACAGTAGAGATTGAGGTCAATACCATGAGAAAATTTTTAGAATTAATTGCTTGAATGATAAGTGAAGTAAAATGTGTTTTGAATAGAGTAGTCACCTACACAGATTTCATTAACCTCATAGAAATAAAAAAATCATTGCGGGAAAATGAACTGAGCAGAATACCTGTGCAATAAATTCTCAATTATATAAAGTTGTGAGGAATGTACCCCCCCTTTACCCTATGTGCGCCACTTTACCCCACGTATTTAAGCGCCCATCGCATTTTCAGACGCGCATTTGGACCGCGCTTCTCCTACCACCAACAGCAAACAGGCCGCCAATAAAGTTGTAATCTGGAACAGCTTTCTCTACCCTCCTAGCGATGACGTACGGCGCCATATTTGGTGGGCAGTACGTGCGGCCAGTAAGCGTGCGAAGAAACCTGTAGAAGAAGTGAAGAAAATCGTCATTATGAAGAGAATTGTGAAGACGTGAAGAAGATTATTAAAAAAATCGTTTTGTTAAAAAGTTAAGAAGTTTGTAAATAAGATCTGGTAACTACAGCAAATCAACACGGCGGAGTAAAATAAGTGAAGAGAAATCAAGAGACAGCCTGAAAAATAAGAAAC
>JACJUY010003349.1:21391-35052 GCA_014220935.1 Platorchestia sp. MABIK
ATGTAGGAGACTTTGCAGGAGTTTATTGAGTCGAATCGCCTGTCGGCAATATAAATGTGGCGAGATATCCTAATGAAGCAGTTTTCGTAAACGAGAGAAAAGTTTACCGGTCACAGATCTTGGTGAAAGAGTTAGAAGTTTTCCGGCCACAATGCTAATGCTGCCCATGGGCCTGGCAACATCTGCAAACGTGACCCTCTCACGGACATATCGGGCAGCCACTCGCCTTCTAGCATCTCCATATGATAGTTTTTCCTTGCATTGTAGAGCCACGACTTCTTGTTCTTGTTATACGCTTGACAATTCAAAGATGAGGCTGGGTGGGGACCTTTACAGTTCGAGCATCTGGCTGGGAGAGAACAGGGCAGCTCATGCACTTCTCCAGCACACAGGTAGTAAACATCCATGGCCACCCTGCACGAGCCAGCACCATGTCCAAAACATTGGCAATTGAAGCATCGTCTGGGCCTGGGCACGTACTCCCGTACGGAGCACTTGGTCCACCCAATGGAGACTTCTGTTGGGAGCTGACAGGCATCGAAAGTCAAGATATAGACCGGTTGATTCATCAGAACCCCGCCAATCCTCTTCCTCGTCTGATACACATCCGCTACCTTGTGCCGCTTCAAGCCTTCGAGTATCTGATCCGGAGTGAAGTTTGGAGCATTCCTGTAGTAAATGGTTCCCTAAGTTTGATTGAGGGTTTTGTGGGGCTCCACAACAACTTCGTTCATGTCTAGGGTCCTCAAATTAACAATGGCCTGACTCTGCACTCGATTCGCCACCGCCACAATCACGCCTCCGGAACGGGTCTCATTAATATTCTTCGGGCGGCCCCCAATAGTTCGCACGGTCTCATAGTTCGCACATCGATTGTGGCTAGATTTGTATTAGATGGAGATGTTATGCAAAAGAACTTTTTGTACTCCGTCTCCTGCCACTGCTGAAGGGGAGGGTACGTAGAAGCATCACTACCGGTTCGGACCCTCCTACTCTTCCTCCATCGCCCTCTAGATGAGGCAGGCTGGAAAGGTTCCAGTGTCTGAATATGAGTAAGGTTACGATTTCTGTTGTCTTCATAAGCCCGACGACCGTCCCGACCATCATCAGGAGGAGCAGTTGATGACAGCGTGGGCGCATCTTCAGAGGCCGCAGATTGTAGTACTTGTTTGGGTTCTGTTTGGTTCACACCGGACCCAGATCCACTCTCAGCTATAAGCTGCGATGGTGCCAGTCTCACAGGTAAAACGGCGGAATGATCAGCAGGAATGTCCAAGGGAGGCTCCTCTGATGGAAGCAGAGGAGGAACCAGGTCGTCACCAGAAAGTCGAGAAGAAAGTTCATCGGTGGAAGCTAGCGGTGATTTAGGATTCTCTTTCAGTGAGGGTTGCCCCTCACCTATCCAGGCCCGCTCAAGCTGGAAAAGAACCCCTCGGGCGATCAGCAGCATTCTGGTGCATCTCTGCACTCAAGGCGGGCACACGCTGACCACTAGAAAGTAAATACCTCCTCCCACCGTCGACCCCGGCCCGGGGCAGTCTCCAAGTATGCCCGAGATAACAGAGACTTTATAACCCGTAACTGCCAGGGCCCGGTTTATATTTACATGGGAAACCTCACCCATGGTCCCCCTTTTGTCAGGCTGCTCCAGTTGAGCCAGCCTACCATGGTTGAACCTACCAGAACCGGGGCCCCGGCAGTATAGCCTCAAACCTTCATGGCAGCACGCAAGCCCTCCCACCACGACAAGGTGAGGACATGGGGAGGGTAAATTTAGTCATTTTCAATTGCTTTCTAACATCTATTTCTTGACTCATGGTAACTCGGTGACTCATTGAAGTTTCGTTCAAACCTCGTTGAAGTATCGTTGCCAAACCTCAGAAATTGTTTTGGAACCCTTTTTGATTGATTTGTTTAGAAAGACTTGTTTTGAGAGTTTATTTTGGAACCATTTTTGTTTTGAGAGTTAATTTTGGAACAATTTTTCTTTTAAATTGATTTGAGAGATTGTTTTGGTCCACTTTTGGAACCAGTTGCTATTATAGCTGGTCTACATTACGTTGCAATACGATTAGAAACACTTGTCTATCGAATGGATTTTATTTTGTTATTTTTTCTCAACAATATAGTTAACATAGTAAGAGCAATTTTATTATTCCTAATCGAAAACTTTATCGTCAATATTGTTATATTATTAGATACATTAGTAAATACTTTAATTATAACACCCATGTAGGGCTTATAATGGTTTTATTTTAATATAACTGTAAAAGTATCGGTATCGGTCAAAAAATGGGTATCAGTATCGGCCAAAAAAAATGGTATCGGTTTTGGCCAAACAAATGGTATCGGTATCGGCCAAAAAAATGGTATCGGTATCGGCCAAAAAATTGGTATCGGTGCATCACTAGAAGAAACCCTATAAAAAAGATGGTTTCGCTGATTTAACCGTGTCCAAAAACAGCTGGAAGTGGCCAACTGACAACAAACAAAATATTCACCTGCAGCTGGTAAGGCTTGCCGGACGCCACGAGATGCTGTATGAGGGAGCTGGTGTGGCAGAAGTGCACATTCTCGTCGATCACTCCCTGCACAATTAGCAGACGACCCTCCCTGGAAAGAGCATATTTCATCAAACACATAGAACTAGAAAGAATATTGAAAATGCTAGGACTGTAAATAATGAACAGTAACAAAGACTCTTATTTTCCTCACTAACTGTAGTAACGAGAACAGTCTACTAGCCGAAATACTAAACAGCTCTTGAATTGTAATTTGAATAACGAATCATCTCTACGACACTTGAATGCATTATTATTATTATTATTATTATTATTATATAAGAAAGTTTTAGCCTCCCTTAACCACGACAAAGACGTTCCAAGAGAGGAAGGAGGAAAGCACCATTTAGTATGGAGTTGAGGGAACTTGAAATCTATGCACCAGGTGCACAGAAACAGTAAGCTAAGAAAGAAGTTCATGAAACAAGAAAAAGTTGAAGAAGAAAGTAGTAGGTGCTGGAAAAAAGGACAGCAGTGAACCGAAAAAAGATTATCCGTAACAAAACAAAACCTATTCTATTTCAACAAAAAAGATACCTACCTAACGTTCAGCTCGGGCCCTCACAATGTCCCCCTGGGAGTGCTAACTCCCATAGATACAATAGTTGTATCTCCCTGAAGGGGACACTTATATGCAACAAGACTGACTTTTCACATACGCCGCAACCCCACTCGCTCCACTCACACAGCCAAAAAAACTCGGTCTTTAGGGAGGACTCAAATGCACTGTGACTTCCCTATATATCTAATTCCACCTTTACTTTCTTTCAATACTCATATATTTGCAAAAAAAAAATCTTTCCCAGTTCTTCATTCAGTTCATAGAACTAATTTTGATGCATGATCGCTTCCTAAAGCCGCATCATCTGCAAAGTGTAACTAACTACCAACCTCGCATACACCGTCATTCACTTCAAAAAGTAAAGCTACCTCTAAAGCAATACCTAATCGAAAGCAACCGAGTCTCATTCTTATTATCAACGTCACCTCAATTAAGGTATACATGTTATTTTCAAAGAAAAAACGATACTCCTAAAAATATTTCATTTCGTTCAATCTTTAATTGTTCTTACCAGTCGAGTTTTCTCTCACTATGCTAAGGCCACAATTACTTCATCACAAATTGTCATTTACATAACAGGCAAACGTTCCATAAAAGACGACCAAAAGCTTACCTTTACATGCAAAATAATCGGACACGCTTTTATAGGAAAATGCCGTACTTTACAATGATGAGACCTCTATTGAGAAATTAAGATCATATCATGTCGAACAACCCCACACTGATGCAGCAGACACATCACGCGGGAGAAGATACTCTAACCCACAGACAGAATCGGCAAAAATTTTAATTCAAGAAAATGATTCTTTGCAATCAATATTGGATTCCGGTGAGCCCTCGAGAACGGCGTAACACTACGAGTAAGATGTAGCACTCACTCATCAGGGAAGTTCTTAACAAAAGATAATACTGATGAATTCTTGTAGCCCGAGCTGTTGTGCTCGGGAGTGTCCATGTAACGTTCAGTGTAGCCAGTGTCGTAATAGGCCCAGTTGACGACGGGCGCCCCAGCCACCGCCACTTTGAAGAAGTCGCCGCGTTGAGCGAGCGCCATCAGCGACAGGTAGCCTCCGTACGACCACCCGAACACGCCCACGCGATCCAGGTCCAAGAATGGGAACCTCTCGCGCAGACTCATCAGGGCCTCAACCTAATCAGGGCCCATATGTTATTAAATTTGATTATCAGTTAGCATTAGCCTCCCTATCTGCCACAAAGGCGATCCAAAGAGAGGAAGAAGGAATGCACCATTTAATATGGAGTTAAGGAAACGCGGAATCTATGCAGAAAGGGCACAGAAATAGTAGGTTGAGACAGAATATTATAAAACAAGACCAAAGTCGAAGAAGAGAGTAGTAGGTGCTGAAAAACAGGACAGCGGTGAACCGAACAAAAGATGGTCCTTAACATAACAAAAACAAATTTCAACAAAAAGAAAGCCTACCTAACTCTCAGCTCGGGCCCTCACATTTTTCCCCTGGGAGTGCTAAGTCGACATGTTATTCATAAATATTTTGCGCCGATATGTTATCTATATAAACTTTGTTATTGATTAATCCCTTGTGAAGTGTATTATAATAACTTGCAACAGATGTAACAGCAGCAAAAGCGGCTGACTAGTCTGCCACTCAAGCTCATTCAAAAATCCCGAAGGCCAACACCTAGCTGAGATAACCTAACAGTAACCATGAGGGGGGGCAGTCTCTTGTACCTATTTTCATTTTCTCCTTTTTGTATCGATGGAAACTCCCGAGTCAAGTTGGTCAGTGCTTCCATTTTTGAAGTAACGAATAGAGCTTTCAAGGAATTTAGCTAATAATGTGACTTAAAAATAAAAACCCAACTTTAGGGCAATTGATTGCATTCATGAAATTTTTCTCACCAAATTGCGTCTCACAAAGGTCCTTCATGTAGAATTATGAGTTTAGAGAAAGATTCTTGAAACATTTAATAAATCATCTCACACAACCTACTGATTTTTTTTCCATCCTTTAATTTCTGCTGTTTGCTGATGACTCAAAGCAAAAACTTAATTCAAGCAACGTAATTTGGAACCTTTCAAAATTGGAGACTATTTTCTAGCTCAGCCCGTCCTCAAGCCGAGTAGTCTCAGGGAAGCATCAATTTTTAATTGAAAATAAGAGAGACTATGCCTGAGCGAAATAGAACTATTCTAGGGCAATTTCCTATTTCACGGTACTCATCACTATACTCTTTCATTTTCTTTCCCCAACACCATTTATGTTTGGGTTCACTAAGAGTTAAATCCATCGACGGTAATAATTTAAACTACTATCACTTAATTCAGAAAGAGGCCATCTTAGCACTCCGATTACATATGACCGTTGAACACACCTTTGATAGTTCAATTTACTTTACTACAACAAATTAATTTTAATACGCCTTCAAGCATAAAATCAACAGAATTTTCTCTAATTTTTTTTTTTTATAGGTTAGTTTTAGCCTCCCTACCCGCAGCAACATATGCGATCCAAAGAGAGGAAGGAGGTTGGCACCATTTAGTATGGATATTAGGGAATGCGGAATCTATGCAGAAGGGGCATAGAAACAGTAAATTTGGAAAGAAGTTCATGAAGCAAGATAAAAGTTGAAGAAGAAAGTAGTAGGTGCTGAAAAACAGGACAGCAGTGAACCGAAAAAGATCGTCCCTAAAGTAGCAACAATATTTTTTTCAACAGAAAGAAGGCCTACCTAACTCTGAGCTCAGGCCCTCACACATTTTCCCCCTGGGAGCGCTAATTCCCATAGATACAATAGTTGTATCCTTCTGAAGGAATCGGAATTTTCTCTACAGAGACAGTAAAGTTAGCCACATTTTTGTCGGAGAGTAAACAAAATCATTTTTAAACATATAAAAACAATTAACCAAATTACACGAAGTGAAAAAATGCTGCTCTAAAAGGAAAATCTCCCTTTAAAAAGGTATGACATTAGATAACAATAAGCAAGTTATATTCCAGCAATGAGTCATGACGGTTTGACTATCAATAAAACCAATGACGCACAATGCTAAAACAAACTAAAAATTCTACTTATTATTGACACCTCTTGCCATGATAATGGGGAAGCCAGTAAATCCCAGCTCTTACACCACCCTCGTCTGAAGTGGCAAGGTAGATGACGCACCTGGTCCTCAACCTCAACAGTGCCCATCCTGTTCTTGATGTGCGTCTGGAAGTGGACGCCTCTGTTGTCGGAGCCGCGCGAGTCTATGCTGACCACACACATGTCGTGTGAGGCCAGCATGTGCGTGCGCATGTGCCGACAGCCCTGCAACACGGCTCGTCTTTATGGAGGAAATGACGTGAGCGTTTCGCACAACGTTCGAGCTTGAAAGAACAATCCTATTGTGGGGTTAGTCGTGTTCTTTTACGAAAAAACGTTATCCTCATATTTTATAAGATAGATCTTTACATGGAAGTGAGCGCGTTTTTAGACCAGAAACGGTTTCCGAACATCCTCGACAGAAAAGCACGATACACTAACTTGTCGTTCTAATATGCCTGAGTAAAAAACCTTTTCGGCCACTTATAAGATCAGAAAACAAGCTGTACTTCAAAACCCCTAGCAGGCTTAAGCAGGTGTCGCCAATCATGACGAAATCTGAGCAACAGGAATATCAAATAATGTAAGCTGACATCTGAAAACCGAAAACGTGATTTTCATTCCATATACAAGTTCAAACTTGAGTAAATTGCTCGAAATTCTCTATCTTTAAGATCTAACAATGGTACATGATACCAAGAAAGTAGTGTACAAGTGACCGGTACATATTTTCCCCCATTATAAATACATTCATTTAATTAACTAAAATAGCACTTGATATAATGAACAACATCTGAATTTCTCCAACAATTTTACGTGTATTTCTTCAGAAAATTTTTCAACTTCGTAGGTGAGTAATTGCTGCTGCTTAAGATGAGCCAAAATTCTCAAACTTTTGAAGGTAACATGCTCCGCTTCCATCGTTTTGTGACAAAAGGCTGGTTATCTAGATAAATTTTACTTAGGAAGGCGATACAGCCACAGAATAGAACAACTTATTGAAGGTGATGTATTTTCCAAAGAAGCAGTGCGTCAACTTTCGAGCATCCATTACACACCACTTCTAAACTTATCTCCTTAACACATTTCATGCTCATTTAGTGCTCATTTCATTGCAAAATAAAATAATCGAATGATGTTGATAGGAAATTAAATATTCTTGCCATATTTTACGATGCTTATGACAAAACGCATTGGCGGGCTATTTCCAAAAATCAACTCCAGAAAAAGCATAAATGGCTCAAGCCCGTTTGTAAAATTAAGTCAAAAAGCACGCTTTGAAAACAGTATCAAAAATATTTAGCTTTGAAAAATAAAAATCACAAACTCAATTTCAACAGCTGACTGATCAAATCTATTAACCCATTTCAAGCTGCGGAACTGAATATTATACAGGGTGTCTACTGATATTCAATTTCCAAATTGTACTACTTTTTGCTACCTCCAACAGCAAAAAATTACCTCCTATTTTTTACACTATGAATGTTGTCCAAATGTCCAGATGTAAGTAATCGGCCTATAATGAGTAATTTCAGTCAATAAAACACGCAATACCAAAGGTTCAAAATAAGCTCTAAGTTTCTTAATACTTAAAATACTTAAATACTAAATGGAGCAACCAAAGCATTATTGCAAAAAAAGTTACCAAAATTCCTAAGGTACCCCGTCCTAAATGGACTCCAACGAATGTTTGGCAAAGACCGTGTCTTAACATCTTTCAACTTTGAGGACAACAGTTCATCATATGCAAAAAATAAACTGACTGGAAACTAGTAGACACCAGGGGATTGTCAGATCCCTTTACAGCAGGGTAGAATATCACGGGGCTTTATTATGACCAAACACTATGCTCTTCGGAAATATGAGTTAGTGAACTATTTCTATCACACCTCAAAATCTAAATCGGCACCTTAATTGCGATCAATAATGATAACAAATAGGTAATTAACATGTTATATTACGGAACAAATCACGAAAATTGCTGTGTATAGAAGACTTTGCTGTGTATAGAAGAAGAATGATTATTATTTTTGTTTGTGGTCGCTTTTCCACCAGGGTCGCCAGCTAATAGCAAATGTGAACCCCTTCGCTTTCGCGAAGCAATTAGAAGAAAGTTGGTATGTATTTCGATTGGGAGTGCAGCTGGAATCCCAGGGGTTTCAGCTGCTCACCCTCTAATAGCCGAGCGCCCTAGTAGTAGCAGTAACATGGGTTTGCTAGCGTTTCAGTTACTCAAACTATATCGCACCGAAGGTTACACAATTTTTTAAGTATCGGATTCTTTCAAATTACCACACATGATGCACATCACTATTATTTGAAACATCAAAATTATATGAGCATCATGATTATAGTTACATCTCAAGATTATAAGTGTCTCCCTGTTAGAATTTGTGCACAACACAGTACAGTCGGAAGCACTGGACAGCCAAACCCCGTAGGGGGGTTTCAGCTGCCCACCCATTTATGGCCGGACGCCTTACCCACGCTGAAACCCCCGAGGTGCCAACGCAGTGCGCTCGGCCAATTAACAGAATTATATTTTATTAACATATTCCGAGCGCCTAACCCATGGGGAAACCCCCACCGGGCTGACAACGCAGTACGATCGGCCACATTATTTCTGCTTCAAATGGGGCAGATGCATTAAGCTTATTTATATATCTGGTTGATTCGTTCAAATTCAGTGGAGATTCACCTCCCAAATTTTACTTTGTCAGCCTGTGCATTTCAGATATACTTGCAAATGATGAGTACAAGTTCACAGTCAGCAGTTGAGTACACAGATGAGTGGCTAACGTCTCGAGGGCTCGCACTGCCAAGTGCTCATATGGAGTTCTGGAGTCCTATGCTGCATAGGAATGCCAGTATCTCCTTCAGGGGGCCACCATCACACAGCAGGTGCTGGATGGTTGCTCGGGTTTCGGGATTCCTGAAGACCTTGATATGTGTAGCTCTAGCTTCAGCGAGGTAAGGGCAGTTGACGAGAATATGTGGGACAGTCAAAGTGGCTTCATCACACAGCGGACAGCCCGGACGTGCCTCTTCAACGTCCTGGTTCATGAGGTAGTTATGGGTGATCCACGTGTGGCCAGCTCTCAGCCTGTTGATGATCACCTCATATTTGCGCTTTAGTTTCTGTTTTTCCCGCGGTCCTGGAGTCGGTCGTATGCTGCGGAGAATGCCTCGCCGCCAGGCTTCGCTCCATATTTCGTTCATTTTTTGGTCTATGGTCGGATACCAGTCTGTGTAGCAGACGGGTAGGAATTCGGGGGTGGCTAGGGCTGCTGTCTTCGCTGCGCGGTCAGCTAGTTCATTGTGGGCATTGCCAACATGGGACGGTACCCAACAAAAGGATACATTTCTGTTATTTTCATGGAGGGTTTGTTATGGTTTGTGCTGCAATCTCCTGGACATGGTGTGTCTAGTGCGCTTGTCACGAATGCTCAGTAGAGAGCTTAGTGAATCGGTCAAAACGGTGAAGTTATATTGCGTGGATTGCTCTTCAATGATATTCAGAGCCAGATGTATGGCCTGAAGCTCTGCACTGAAGACGGAGGCGACGGGCGGGAGCGCGACCTTGCGAATTACGTCTCCGCATACTGCAGCGGCGCCAACTCCATGATCGCTCTTCGAGCCATCGGTGGAGATGAAGGTGTTGTTCGAGTTCTCGTGGGCCATTCTGTTGAACTCCAGTTGGTATACGATGGGCGGGGTTGACTCTTTTCTATATTCTCTGAGTTTTAGGTTGATGTCTGCAGGAGGTATTCTCCAAGTAGGCGTTGTAACGCTGAACAATCGATGAGAAAAGTCGGTCATTACAAACCTCCTTTCGATCGCTAGTTCGTCTATCAGCATGTTTGTTCTTATTGCAAAGGTTAGAGTAATATGCTTGTTATTGAACAGGCGTTTATCTTTGGGGGGGATGACCATTTTGTAAGCAGGGTTATTGAGCTGACTTTTGACTCTGTAGTAGTATTTAAGGGATAGGCTTTGTCTCCGGAGTTGTAGTGGCATTTCGTTCGCTATAACTTGTAGGGATGGTATCGGCGTTGACTTGAATGCTCCGGTGGCAATTATGAGGCATTCGTTGGCTATGGTGTCGATGTCCTTGAGGGTGGTGTTGCAGGCAGAATCATACACAATACATACATAGTCAATTTTAGACCTGATAAATATCTTGTACAAGTGTGTCAAAATGTGCTGATCAGAGCCTCATTCATGCTAGGAAACGGATCTTAGCACATTGATCATCTTTTTACAGCTGTCTTTCATTTTTGTTATGTGGGGTTTCCAGGTTAATTTCTTGTCCCACCATAGGCCTTGGAATTTGCATTCGTTCGCGCCCTCAATATTTTCTCCGTTCATGTACAGCAACGGGTCTGGGAATAGGCCCGGCAGGAGGTTGAAGTGCAGGGCTTTAGTTTTGCCTGGGGAGAATGAGAAGCCGTTGTTGGTCCACTCGGTGACTTGGTCGATGCAGCTCTGCAGTTGGGTTTGGATGATGTTCAAATCCCTGTGACGGTACGTAATTTGCAAGTCATCTACAAACAGTGACGCGTGAAGTCTAGGGTCCTCAGGTACGGCATGGGCTAATTGATTTATTTTTATTGTACATAGAGTCACTGATAACACGGCTCCTTGGGGAACTCCTTCCTCTTGTTGATAGGGGTTAGAGAGGCAATGGTTGATTAAGACTTGGAATGTACGGTTACTTAAAAATTGTTTGATGTACAAGGGTAGTCTACCTCTTAGACCCATCGAGTGGATGTGTCATATTTCCACGTGGTATCGTAGGCTTTTTTGAGGTAGAAGAACACGCTGATGCAGTGTTCGTCTCGTACAAATGCTTGGCGTACGAATGATTCTAATCTGACGAGGTGATCTACGGTTGAACTGCTTCGACGGCCGCCGCCCTGGATGTTGGTGAGGAAGCCGCGCATTTCGCAGAACTCGTAGAGGCGGTTATTTATCATTCGCTCCATGGTTTTGCCCAGACAGCTGGTCAGAGCGATTGGGCGGTAGTTCTCAGGTGATGCATGTGATTTGATTGGTTTTGGGAAAGGGATGACTATGGCTGTGCGCCACTCTTTGGGGAAGAAACTGTAGTTCCAGAATTTATTAAATAGGTTTACAAGGTGCTGTTTGGCATTATCAGGCATATTTTTAATCATCAGATAGTTTACTTGGTCAGGACCAGGAGCCGAGTGTTTGACTTTGGATAATGCAGTGTTTAGTTCCTGCAATGTGAATGTTGAATTATAATCTTCGCTGTTGTGCGAGGAGAAGTTTAGCTGCTGTTGCTCAGATATTGCTTTTATAGTTTGGAAGTGGGTTGGGTAGTTGGTGGAGCTGGACACTTCGCTGAATACTGACGGCAGTTTGTTTGCTATTTCAGAAATTGTCGTACTCGACTGTTGTTTTCTTCTAAAATATGAATGCTCCTTTGTTGGCGGCCTTTGATTTTCTGGATAGTTTCATAAATTTTAGACATGGGTGTGTTCTTGTTGAGGGTGTTGCCAGTTTTATCCAGGCATTCCTCTTTTCTTCCTTTAATGCTTTGCGGTGGGTCGCTCTAGCTCGCTTCCACATGATGCAATTCCGTGCTGTTTTGCTCCGTCTGTATTTCTCATACAGCTTTCTCTGTTTCTTCTAGTTTCTTTCAGCGAGTCTGTCCAATATGGTTTTGGGTAGAATTTGCTCCATGTGATTTGTGGTACACATTCCTGAGCAATGTTAGAGATAGTTTCATAAAACTGTCGCAGTGCTTCGCTGCAAGTTTTCTCTCTGATTTGTTGCAAGCTATTCCACAACGGATGATTTTGATAGGTTTCCCAATTCACCTCGTTCACGTTCCACACCACTCTTCCCTCTTCATGTTGATGGTTGTCCATGAAGGTGATCGTGATGGGCAGTGGTCGCTGTCGTTTGGGGAGCTGGCGACTGACCACTGGAGGTCAGATGCGAGCCTTGGAGAGCAAATGGTCAGATCTATTGCAGATTCGGTGTTGAATGAGATTCTCGTCGGTGCTCCTGAGTTGATGTTTAGGTTTAGTTCAATTACGACGTCCTCGACGGTGCGTCCTCTAGCATCTGAATCTTCGCATCCCCACGCTGTATTGTGGCCGTTAAAATCGCCCATGATGAGTACCGGGGGAGGCAGTTGGTTGATGATGTCACAGAGTCCTTCTTTACTTAGTGGGTGGGCCTTTGAAGAACAAATAGATGCTACGGTCATGGTTCGGCTTGTATGGATGACAGCAGCTATTGCCTGCATTTGCGTGTTAAGGTGGATTTCTTGATACGGAACAGATTCGTGGATCAATAATGCTACTCCTCCGTGCGGGGTAACTTTAAAATGGCCATCTCTCCGGAGGCACGCATAGTGTGGGAGGTTAAAGTTAGAGTAATTCCACAGCTTTGTTTCTTCAAGAGCGATTGCGATAGGGTTATAGTCATGAGTTAGAAAGGCGAGTTCATCCTTTTTTGATCGGAGTCCTTGACAGTTCCACTGAAGGATATTAGTTTTGGTAATGTTGAACGTTAAGGTAGGATGAAGGTGGGAAGAAATGCGGAAGGGATGAGATGATAGGTGGCATGTAGCAACAGTGTTGTTCTTGACGGGTTTTTGAGAGCGGCCTCGCGGTTGTGACCGACTCCGAGAGCGCTCCTTCTGTTGCTCCTAGGAGTGCCCCTGCTAGAGGAATCGTCGTCCTAGGAGTGCCCCTGCTAGATTTGCGCCCTTACTTTGGTGACGGGCTTTTGCAGCGTTCATCCGTGTAATTTTGTTTGTTGAAATTGTAGACATGTCTTGCCGGGCTTTGCATAGATGGGTTATTTTCACTGGTGGTCTCCATCTCGCTCAGTGCCAAATCGTCTCCATTGTCAGTTATATTTGTTGTGGTGGGATTTAGCTGAGCTGAAGCGTCGGTTACCTTTTTCTTTTCTATTGGGGCTTCATCATCGTCGGAGCCAGCACGCTTTCTTCTGACTTCGACGCAGGACGCGGTCTCCCGTACGATGCCCTGTTTAGGTGCAGCAGCCGGGCGGGACTGGCTGGTCCCTGTGCTGCTACTGCAGCTCGTAGCTTCTGAGACTGGCAAGTGCTGGCGTTCCCTCAGGTTCCGCTGTAGTGCTTGTGCGAAGTTGTGTCTGAATTGGGGTTGTTCTTTATTGAGTTTTAATTGGGCCTGTTTTCTTGTTATTGTGCAACGGGTCTGAATTGTTAGTATCTCTTTCTGGTATTTATGTTCCAAATACTTTCTGAACCCGTAAGGTGGTCACCTCCACAATGGTGGCAGTCGAGTTTGCTGCTGGTGCACTGATCTCGCTCGTGCCCGCTTGTATCGCACTTGCCACAAATTACATCAGCGCTCGGGCAGTGTTTGACGGTGTGGCCATATTCTTGGCATTTCTTGCAGAGCATCGGTTTCGGAAGATATTCGTATATTTTGGATTTCATTTGTTCGCCG
>JACJUY010003350.1:6769-20274 GCA_014220935.1 Platorchestia sp. MABIK
CACTGGTGCAGTTGGTACAGTAGCACACTGGTGCAGTTGGTACAGCAGCATACTGGTGCAGTAGGGACAGCAGCACCCTGGGCAGTTGGTACAGCAGCACACTGGTGCAGTTGGTACAGCAGCATACTGGTGCAGTAGGTACAGCAGCAGTCTAGTGCAGTTGGTACAACAGCACACTGGTGCTGTAGGCACAGCAGCACACTGGTGCAGTAGGTACAGCAGCACACTGGTGCAGTTGGTACAGCAGCACACTGGTGCAGTAGGTACAGCAGCACACTGGTGCAGTAGGTACAGCAGCACACTGGTGCAGTTGGTACAGTAGCACACTGGTGCAGTAGGTACAGCAGCACACTGGTGCAGTGGGTACAGCAGCACACTAATATACTTGGTACAGGATACCAGCCAACGCTAGCGCTGAGCATACTGCTCCTGCTGGAGCTCAGCAGTGGAGTTAATAAATGACAGAGTTGAAGCTCGCCGAATCAGAGCATGATCCAGGGGTTAGACAAAGTAATGGAAACAACATTTTCGAATCATAATCTTTGAACATGTTATAAAGAATAAAAACTTTACACATTTTAATGTTTCATTGTTCATTATTGTTGCTATTTGATATTTCATTTAAATTCACAGTTTTTTACAGACATCTAAAAGAAAAATTTGATTTTAACCTTATGAAAATGGCAGCCCTCTCTGACTTCTAAAGAGACCAACTGTTGGTGCTCGTATGGCAGGTGCAAGTGTAATAGAAACTGCCCGAATGCTTGACGTTTCAAGAGGTACTGTCTCAAAAGTGATGACTGCTTTTTTGAGAGAAGAAAAAACGTCCTCAGCAAAGCACAGGTCTGTTAAAAAGTCAAATTGGTCTGAGAGAAACCGTATGACTCTAAATCGAATTATTAGAGGGGGTCGCAAGACTATGGCTCTTAAATTCACTGCAGACTTTAATGAACAATTACAGAACCCAGTTTTCACAAAAATTGTTCGTCGGGAGCTGCACAAATCTGAATGTTACGGAAGAGCTGCAATTAGAAACCTCTGCTCTCAAAGCCAATGTTTCGAAGCGTTTAAAGTGGTGTAGAAGCAGCCAGAATTAGTTCATCGAGCGTTGCAAAAATGTGATTTTCTCTGAAGAATCATCGTTTACTCTATTTCCGACAACCGGTCGAGCGTACGTTCGGAGACGGCTGAAAGAAGCATTTAATCCAGACTGCGTTCTCCCAACCGTCAAACATGGCGGGGGTTCTGTGATGATTTGGGGCGCTATTTCTTGGAAATCTGTCAGGCCAATGATTTACCTTCATGGAAGAATTAACAGCCGAGGCGATTTAGGAATTTAAGGCGACCAAGTTCATCCTGTGGTGCAAGCGGTGCTTACGGAGAGGAACTCCATCTTTCAAGATGATAATACCCCAATCAAAACAGCTAGAACTGTTAAAGAATAACACGAAGAACATTCTACTGAAGTTGAGCATCTCATCTCGCAACCACAATCCCCAGACCTTAACATTATTGAGCATTTATGGTCGGTTTTAGAGATTCAAGTTAGAAGTCGATTTCTGCCTCAATCGTCTCAAAAAGAACTGGAGAGTGTTTTAACTGAAAAATGGGCTAAAATTTCTTTGGAAAAAATCATAATATCAATGAATCAATACTTCGGAGAATGGAGGCTGCAATTATGTCAAAAGGTGGACAAACACCATATTCAAATATATTTTGTTGATTTTCTGAGGTGTTTCCTTTATTTTGTCCAGCCTATGTATATCATAAAATGTAGTTCGATTAAACTCTATTCGATCTTTACTGTTCATTTTACACGTTGCACAACGATATAAAAATTAGGTGTTATTTAACAACTGTTGGTCAGATTTAATACGATTAAATTTTACAAATGGATTGGTATCCTGTGAAATTGACATTTCTGGATCGATAACGGAGCTCTAGGGATTTTATGAAGTGAATTTATTCATACATAGATTTTCGTTTACGGTGGCTTTTGTGTTCAGACAATTGCGAATGGTTGTTACTTAATCAAAAGGTTGACCTAATAAACAATGTTTTACATCGAAAAATCATCGCTGAACATTTTAGATAAAAAATATTGAGAGGGATTTGAACGACCCATTGAAATTGTACGAACAAATAATAATAGCCAAAGTACGAAATTAGGGTTAGATCGTAACCGTCAAGTCCAGAGCACGGAGGCGTATTGCACCAATCGAATGAAAAGGTTAATGAGCTTACTACGTTTTGAAGAGGAGTCTCAGCAATGCCCATATCATCATTAGCTCGGAGGTTAGTTGAGACTGTCAGATGGGTCGTGAGATAAAGGCCTCCTTGAGTTGCAGGTTCTCCTTCGGAAACTAAAGACCCGCCACTGAAAGATAGCGAGGTAGGTTGTTGCGTGCCCTGCCCTACCCTCCTCTTCGCTTGTAATCAATGGTCATACCTAATTGAATTGGAGATAGCCAAGATGAAAACGATTATGAGTAGGGACTGGCATCGCTAAACGGGCCCTCCCTGCTTAATGCTCAACATTACACACCTGTGAAAGTCGTGATGAATAATGCCGACGAAGATCTACGATTGAAAACTCTGAATTTTTCCGTTCGGAAACTTGATACACGACACTTTCAACATGATTTACGTGAGTTTGAGAGTGATGGATGTGTTGCTGAGAGCAGAACATCAGCACTCACCGATATGCAGAGTTTCTTCACGGCTGGTGCATTCCCAGCAAGTTGTGTGGAGAAAATTGAACAAAATGAAAAGCGGCAAATGCTGTTGTAATATTTCCATCTCCAACGAGGAAACTTAGAATCCTGACCAGCACTTTAACCTATCATACAAAATGATCGTGGGATACTATTCCATTCTTAAATATCACTGTACGTATACTTCCATTCAACATGTGGTTGCTGTTAGGCGAGAAAAAAAAAACGCTGGAAATAAAAAGAAAACCCTTAGTGTACCATTGTGAGTTTCTAATCATATGCGACGTGCTAGAGAGCTTGCGCTAGCCTCTGCAGAATGAAAGAGACATTACAAAGCTTCTTCATCTGCATGATCTCCGCTACAAGGTGTGGGGCTGAAGCACAATCCAGAAATTAGGATCAGTTTAACTGTCCCTCTTCCCTAGTTGAAAGTGTCGAAGCAGACGCAGATTTCCTCCCGTCATTAAAGGCTTTGGTTGAGTCTGTCTCTGCCGGAATGCATGGTGATTACGGTCTCTTTGTCTAGCATCCCATGCTTTAGTTTGGCTTCCTGAGGACGAACAAAGGCTAAAAGAAGGCGACTTGCTTGCTCAAGCTCACAACTATCCATATGACGAGTTTTACGCTCTCAGTGTTTGTAATAGTAAGCTCAAACGCATGACGGGAAAAACACGAATGATAAATCAATCTCATTCGTGATTACTGGGTAGACTATGCAGAATTTCAATGGCGAGCAAAATCCAAATTGTGTTCATATAGTCTTCGAATTTATTTTCCTCGTGAAATTGCAACACTCCAATATTTCATCGCCCAGCTGGATTGTTTTAGTTTTGCATTCAATTCACCATGTTTAAAGTGCTAAACAGAATCTCATGATTCAACTAGAGTTTTTACATTTTACCACGTGTAGTTCATCTCAAAATTGAATTTTATCTCTTATTTGAGAAGTAAATTAAGAGGTAGGATTTCGATTGGTGTACTTGATTTAGTCCACATTTACAGTCATCTATTAAAATTATATGGTTGTTACTTCAAAATCTAAAGCATTCTACTAATTCACAACATCGTATATGTATTCTATAGCCACATTGATATTGTACGTTTAGTAATTTATCGGAAACAGACTATGGTTGACCGACACCCAAGTCGGCCTTCTTCTACATTTACATAGAGAAAGTCCAGCATATTGCAGATCTGTCGTAATACATTTTTAAAATTTTCTAAACAAAAGGCTCCCAACTAACCAAACGCCAGAGGAACCAATGTCTAAGCAAACTCCGTCTGCATTTCCATGTACAGAAAAGTAAAAGTCTTCATCGAAAGTATCATATTGCGATGGTTTCAGGAAAATTGAATTCTTTTTTTTCGACATGGGTGCAAAAAGCTCCGTCTCCCCAGGAGGGCCGTCGTGACGGAGTCGCTTACGAAACTTTGCCGCAATTCCGAAGCTCAAGATCCGTTTTTTTTTATTAAAACTAAGCGGGTCCCAAGGTGCGGTGACTCTCACGCACTGTGCATTGGCTTGTGACCTCAGCTCATTGATTGGGAGTGTGGTTTGATTTTGTACTCTTCACCAAAAAGTAGATTGAAATGGCCACCATCTATATAGCATCTAGTTTTAGCTGCTGAGCAACACGAGAAAATAACAACTCTCCAGCTGCTTCATTGAGCAACATTGTAGTGTTGCTGAGATGAAGAAAGCTAAACTTGAAATGAAATCACGGGACTTGAACATTTCTCATTCATTCCTAATATTCACATGGGTGATTAAAAATACTTGTAATAAATGACTATTTCTCTTTAAAGTATACTATTCATGCTCAAAACCCTTCAAACTAAAGTTTAGAACGTGTTTGATATCAAAAACGTTGAGTCTCGCAGATCGCTCCTTCCAAACCGAGTTGCTGGTCCAGATCCCGTGAGATCGAAGAGAATGGCAGAGAGTGGCCGGGCAGCAGACGGCCCTGTGGGAGACCGACCCGACACAGAAATAAGATTTGGCTCCACTGTTTTCTTAAGTTCCTGCCCTTTTTTGCATTCTTTCTGTGCGCGTTTCAGGGCGCGTGAACTAAAAGTTGATCTTGACAACTGTAAAGGAGGACTTTATCGCGATGATGAAGCAGACGTTTATTTTATTCCTTCATTCCTAACGCGTTGGTTCACGCATTTTGAAATTTCTCTGATGAATCGAACCATGCTGGTTGTTGTTGTGCTGTACTGACCTTCCGAAGTTTTCAGGGAAATGGTTTGATTGCAGTCACTTCTATAAGAGCATGAGATATTTCAGCCTTACATCGACGCTTGTTTTGTGTTAGTGCGTGGGCAATTAAGAAGAGAAATCCTTGCCATGAAATCAACCTGCAATGAAATGTCTGCATGTTCACATCCACGGAATCAGGAGATTCTCTGTTAATGCAGCATAGTTTCAGCTCTAAAACGCGATGAAAAACTGACGGGAAATTTAAAATATTAGTGTATTTTCACTTCTGATTGCTACGTCGCGCACTGGAATTGAGAGAAAAAAAAAAAGATTTTATTCCTGTTTTTCATTAAAATCTTTTACTTGACAATTAATCAGTGAGTTTGAAAGAAAATTAGGGAACCAATTCACCAGTGGAGGATGAGCACGAGAGGACACTCGCAGGAGCGCGCCAGGGTCCCGCCTTCGCTGGCCAACAAAGTTCGTGCAGCGAAAGTTAAAAATTTTTTCGCGCTCTATAGACTTTGAATGCCTTAAGTGTTATACAAACCCGAACTTGTGAAGCTCAGAGAGCAGAGTCAACTGCCCGAATGCCTTTTGGAATACATTACCATTAGGTGAGTCAATATTAGGCACCATTGTCATGGATTTCATTGGCTTTAAATGGGAGAGAATAGAACGTGCCGCGAATACACTAATTGTCTTTCTTCGGAGCTGTTATATGCGCTGACGTCAGTCATTCTTAAGCTTTGCATTAGAGGGGAACGGAAAATTCTAGCAAGCATGGAAGGAAAGCTCAGTTTCCGATACGAGTACATAGATTAAAGAATGAATGAAAAACAGTCAAGGTTGGAAAAGCCCTGAGTTGCAGTCAAGGATTCAAGATTGATTGCAAAGACTTACAATGGAATGCTCGTTAAGTTACCGCTGGTGAATAGTTTTTTGAGTCTATGAGTAACGAAAAAACCGTAGGAGGAACCGTTTCATTGCCTTGTAACAGTTTCGACAGAGATATTTGAAACAGTGAATGAACCTGGTATTTGAATCAGTAATACTATGGTTTGGATAGACATTAATTGTCGGGGACTAAGATTCTCAATTAAAATGTTTTGAAAAAAACTCTTTTACATGTGATTGATAAACAAAAAATACGTAAAATGCTTAGATTTCTGCATAATAATTCACTGTTTCTGTAGCTCGCAATTGACAGAATTACTCTCGCGCCTTGTTCTTAAATCAAGATCATTGAATACTTCATTGAGCTCATGATGTTTGGTGTATATGTTTGACATGGCAGAGGCCACGATTTGTTTGAAAGCAAATTCGTCAGTATTGTAGTTCAGTCATTGTCATTGTCTCTTACCTGAGAGTGAGTCATAAATAAACAAAGGTTCCTCTAGCTGAAATAAGTTCTGCTCCTGCAATTTATCAGAGATATTTCCAGATTTTATTCAATTCAATTTACTCATTCATTGTATTTGTGCATAAATACATAACAACTTCGCCCTCATAACTCCTTGCTGTAAGAAGACAACAGACTGTGATTCAGTGATATATAGCGGATGCTTAAACTAGAAGTAAAATCTATATCCTAATTTGAGATAGAAGACAAATGATGCTAAAAAGCATTGCTTCGACGTGATTTTCGGTTGGTCTAAAGTTGTCATCTCAGAGCGCACATCACAAATAAGCTCGTGCTCCAGCACTCCCGGGAACGAAATGCAACAAAACAGCTTCCATGATGACTAGAATATGTTGTGAAATATGGAGTAACCACCTACAGAATGCAGCGCCCGTTCCCTTGTTAAAAGATGACTTCCAAATCAAAAGAACTGGCGTATCTCCATGCGTGAACTGGTGACCAATAAATGAAACTTTTTACGGTAAAGACCAGGAATGTTAACTTATTGCCTTTTGGGCGACGAAATAAGGAATGAATAGAGTCGTACAAAAATTATTCTAAAGGACTCGTTATCTCATGAGGTTATAGAAAGGCGACTATTTTTTAGTCGTCAGATTTGCAGGTTTGACATCATTTTTTCAAGTGAACCGCAACGTTGAAATTTGTTTTTCGAACTCTGAGCTGAAAATTCAGTGTGAGTGGAGATGTATGAAGCGACTTTCATGCCCAGCATCTGTTGAGTTTCATTGCGTTCGTAGCAGTACAGCGCAAAATGTCATGCCTATAACAGCCCTCACATTAGGCTTAACAAATATTAACAAAGATCTTAGTGGGGCTTTAAGCAGATTAAACTTTTGGATGCTGAAAGCCGCTAACGAGGAAAAGCTTCTCGATTTCACCAAGTCTCTAAAGTTCCTATTGGTCAAAAACCTTATAAATTTATTGTCTCATAAAACGAGCGTTCTCTCGGTAAGATTATTTTTATTCAGGTACGCCCGAAATTTATAGGGCATTGGCGGTAATTTGGACTCGACTTGATCTTTCCAAAGTCTGTGGTTAAGTCCTTTCCATCCATCAAAGAGGATATCATCATTAGGAATTGGAGAGTCAAAATTCGCGGCTGCCTTGCTCGCAACGATGCTTTCATGCGAAGTTCTTAAACATTATTGCTCGCTTCACTCACGCTTCGTTGGCTCTTTCGGACAACAACTTTTTAGTGGAATTAATTCACTATAAAGCGAGCTCCGGCAGCGGAGAATTGCAATTGACGTCATGCATCTTTGATTTTCAAGGAGGAATTTAACGTCATCCCGTAACATCGTTTCCCATAAGAGGCCCTCATTATGGCCAATTATGAAACTTTTCGATTCTATGAACTCCGATCACATCGCCTTGGCCACCGGGCGCTCATCACTCTCAATGCATACAACTTAGTGCAGAGACGTACACATGCTAATTGGAGGTACTTGACATTACGAATGGACCGTATTTCCTTACGATAAGATTCTTACTAAACCCAGCATTACCTTTAACAAATGACCCCTCATGCAAGCGAAGGCAGGGCTTCGTAACTGAGCTGTTGCCCAAAAGTCGTGCGCTAGGTGAGCCTCGGGATGACGGTAGAGGAGCCAGCGTGCGCTTATTGGTAGCGGTGTAACTTACCTATATGAACTATGGCGAGAGTGATAGTACATGCCTAGAGGATCCGATCTCGCCAACGCTGAGAGTTGAGACGCCATAGCTCTTCTCGCAGAATTTTGAGCAGCTCAATGCTGGACAACGAATCAGAACTTCGGATTCTTGCTTCAAGAGAATTGCTCATCAGAACATTTTGGAACAATTGACTCGCTCACGTGTCACAACGACGGTTAAATGCAAAACTACCGCGGACGAGTGATGTACAGGAACCATGTTCCAAAGAACGGGATGTTGGGGAGAGCTAGATACCCAAGTCAGAGTTCCGGAACCAAACGCGTCGATGTGGGCTGAGCGCACCTTTAGGATTATCAATCGAGGCCTGATTCTCTAGGTTTGAGTTTTGTTGATTCTCGAAGAACTTCAATTACTCCAAGCTAAAAAGGGCTCAGGAATATCGAAAACTATTTTATGCTTTCAAAATTCAAGGTTTAAAATTATCAGATGAAATTATCATTCAAGTAAACCTCAAGAGCGCACAAGCTAGCAAAACTTATTCATGGAATGAGTTGTGGAATTGTTTGCACTTCAAAAAGCATGAAAATGAAGCTTTCGGTTACCTGGACATCGCGTTCATTCTATTCAGAGCAAAAACTTATTGTACACATACACATTTATTTGCTGAGTTCAAAGATTAGAGCAACGCCTGGTACAATAAACAGCAATTTTGAATATAAATCATGGCAATAACTTCCATGATCTTCTTATATCTCCTCATTTTCACAAGTGTCTTACATTTATTAGCAGGGCTGACATAAACAGAACTGACATAAGCAGAACTGACATAAGCAGAACTGACATAAGCAGAACTGACAGGTAGAACTGACATAAGCAGAATTGACATAAGCAGAACTGACAGGTAGAACTGACATAAGCAGAACTGACATAAGCAGAACTGACATAAGCAGAACTGACAGGTAGAACTGACATAAGCAGAACTGACAGGTAGAACTGACATGAGCAGAACTGACACAGGTAAAACTGACATAAGCAGAACTGACACAGGTAGAACTGACATAAGCAGAACTGACATAAGCAGAACTGACATAAGCAGAACTGACACAAGCAGAACTGACATAAGCAGAACTGACATAAGCAGAACTGACATAAGCAGAACTGACACAAGCAGAACTGACTTAAGCAGAACCGACAAACAGAACGTGGTAGCAGACCTGCAATACTGCGCGATCATAACCTGAAATACTTGAAGTGCTCGGAATAAGCAAATGTTTCAAATGTCGGAGTGTGAACAACGAAGTAACTTCATGCCTTCTATGAGTGTAGACCTCGGACAACGGATTTAAATTAGATCACAGTGCATAAATTCTAAGCGTCGAGTACAACCTTCGTTGACAACTGATTCTTACCTCACGTTCTGTGCCCTCATCTATGTTTGTCCATCGTAATTCAGCATGAGACTTAAAAAGTATACTCTCCTTTGTTTTCATGCTTACTTAGGTGGTTAACAAATTCACGGGCTCTCGATTTCTGCAATATTTTCAGAAGGCCTACCTCAAAAAATATTTTTGGTCAGATATTTTAACCTTAAGAGTTTCTTTCAGGATTTATAGCTATATTATGCACGTACAAGAGTGCGGGCATCACTGTCGTGAAGCTCCGCCTGTTTACGGCACCAGCAAAATTTCTATACCATCATTATGGCACGTTGTCCATCGTCAATGAAAGTCTCTCCCGATCCTTCGCAAACGCCCAAAAAAGACAATGGCTTTCCGATATATCGAAGCTTGGGCATAACATTGACCCTCAGAAGGGTATTGGGAGCCTTTATATATTGACAATGGCTTTTTCTCATGATAAAGTGGAGAGAAATTATTGAGGTGCCATCATTGCCCGTTTTTACCTCAATTCAACTTCTGCCAGGAAATTTTACTGGAAGAAATTCGAGGCCTCATAGGAACATTCGGGTTTTTCTGAGAATACTTTCTTATTTGAAAATATAGATTTTGAAAATATTTGGGGCGAATAGTGAAATATGGTGAGTAAGAAAGTGAACATATTTACTTTGTTATGCTGATACGAATTACATTGGTCAAGTACTCGTTAAATCTTTCAAAATGGAAACTCGAAGATCATCTTGACTCATACTTAAACGGTAAGACAATCTCCTCAGTGTCGTGCTAGAAGTATAACGAGATTAAAAGGTTAATCAAAATCCCACAGAGGTTCTCAAATTAAGTTAAATCCATTGCTCAGTAATAATTCAGCCAACTTTATGAGCTTGCAATCAACGCATCAATGAAATTAGCAGCCATGTGTCCACAGTAATGAAATAGAAGCAAACCTAAGATAGCATCAGTTAAACTACAGAGCTCTCTTAAATTCCGCGGCTCACTGTTAACTCTGCAAAAGTAAAAGCCTCCAACATTAAGTATCCTACTTTACGACAGATGCTGGTTAATTAACCCTCAATGAGATATTAAACCTGACTTATTACTGAAGAGGCGTCTAATTTGGAAACTGCTAACAAATTGACAAATATAACATTAGCGAAATGCGATTTAAAAAAAAGTCAACCATTACCTGTCCATCGAGCACGTAGAATCTACTTCCTTTAAAATCCTTACAGACAAAATTGGCCTCCTAGTGACATGTGTTTTGAACAGTTTCATAAAAGATGAGAAATAGATTCAAAAATTCTTAATTCATGTCCCCAAAACATTCCTCAGCGCATCATGTGACTCTTTTTCTTGGTCCCCTCCGTAGCGCAATCACACTCCCTGAGGAACAATTACAACCATAAATTATCCGACAACAGCAATTTTGAATATAAATCACGGCAATGACTTCCCGTAGAATTACACGGTACCACTCACGACATGATACATCATTGTGAGGACTCGATGTCGTCGTTCGTTGTGAGGAAGGCAAGCGCATGTCGGGTCATCATCGAGGCTAAAATGAATAAGAGAAAATCTCTGTAACTGATTCCAAGGACGTGTCTCCGTGGCTGAAATATGGAGACCGTGCTTTGTCCGTATCGCTTCGTTGTGGTTGCGTTCAGCTTCATTGCATAGAAAATCATAAAATGTGCCAAACTTTTCAAGTGAATACTTAGATGTTCGGTCATTTGACAGCCACGAAAAATTCAAGGGGTGTGTTTTTTAGCGGCGGGATTTGGGCTAATGTTATTGAGCGTAATAATACACACTCTCACACACATCAGCACACACACATATACACTCAAGCTCTAGAAATAATTTTTAAAAACTTGTTATTGTTTATGCGTTACAGCAAAAACGTTCTCACATGCACAATGAAATCACATTTTATTTGTAAGAGACTCCTAATTTGTATTCTCATGCATCAACTAATAAACTTCAGTCATTTAAACGCCAGCCAAACTGTCGCCATGTCCTTCACGAATGTGAAGCGTCAAGCTTTGCTCCTTGCTAAACTCAGAAAAAATAGTTCCGAAAACATTTTCTTCATCATTGTTCCATTCGCCGTTCAATGAATAAACATGGTGGCTACTGGAGGAACCACCAGTGGTCACTTATTACTTCTTATTTACACCGAATCGAAAAGAAATGGGGGCACTTTTCAATTAATTTTTATTAGCTTGGACGTTGAACCCTGGAGTTGAGTTTTTTTAGTTGAATGTCATGTTTTACTCTAACCATCCCCAGTAAGCGCGTTGAAATTAGAGCAGAGTGAAATTTTAATCGGTAAGCACTGACCCATTCCAAATGGGAGCAGTGAGGGAGCAGAACTGTAACTTTCAAAGTCTCAGGGCCAGAGGTAAGCTTTCGATCGCGAAAGGCTTCGCTGCTATCGGATGATGAATGCAAGGAAACTTGGGAATGTCGCGCTACTCACGGGACGATCATTACAGTGAACGTTTCAAGTTTTAACAAAACTGATAAAGAGACCAAGAAACAGAACGGCTGATGCTTTTCAGTGTTCACTTGAAAGCGTTCACGTTGAGATGTTCGGGACGTATGAGTAATTTCTGACGCTCAATTCATAATGATCTCTTCTCGCATATATTTGTACTTTCTGACAATCTTTTAAGCCACTGAGCTTATGTTATTTGTTTCATTGTAATGATTGATTTGTTTTACATTCTATGACGTTCGTATCCCTGTGTTTGCAAGCAGATACTCACTTCATCACAAGGCATCAATGGAACCATACTTTTCGATGTTGCAGGTGCAATTTCCGGTGCAATTTATTGGTCAGAGTTGTGAGCCCCGAATGAAGATCTCTTTTCAAACACAAAAATTCTATATCACGTAGTTAAAAAAGAGCATATCCAAATAATAGAAGCATTACATATTCACAAGCGTAAACCGGCCCTCAACGAAAATACTCATGATTTCGTTGCTCTAAAACTATTCAATCGAACTGCAACCTAGAAGTTTGAAATATACGCTCGTTCGTTCATTTCCTCTGTGTCTCTGGTGTCATGTACATGTACCTGCTGTGCAATATTAGCTAGCCTGTTGGTGATCGATACTGGGTACAAAAATTACTCCGATCTAGTGGTCCTACATTGTAATTTTCAGTGTTAATTGATCTACATTTTTATAAATGGATAAAAATATAACCTACTTTATTTTTTCAGCTTGAAGATAAGGATGATTTCATCGAAACGTTGCACTTTATAGATTGACAGAGGTATAGAGTTTTAAAGATTGACATTGGAGTAGTAAAAATATGTTGAGTGATTTCCTTTTTATTTTAACACGCGAAGAACTTGAAATAACTACGCTCAAATTCAAAGCCTTAATGTCGTTTCCTAAGTAACACCTAGTGTTGTTTTAATATTATCTTATCTGATAGCAAACAATCTGTAAACAAAACTCTTAGCGTCAACGTTAGTGCTGCTCAGCAAAATTTCAAAAATTTGGAAAACGGCTTCCTGGTATTCACGGAAGAAACCACTCGAAACACCAGCTCTGTGCTTCCGCATTTCTTCTAGGGGAAGAATGAAAGTCGTTTTGCTGCTTCAGTCAGTTCCAAAATTACGAAAGGGGCAGTCAATACAAGCGTCTCAATTAACCTTTCCACACTTGGATCGCTAACCCATTGACACCAGCAGGCTTGCATCTACTGGCTTTTGATAATGAACGATTGCTAACGATAAGACTAAAAGCTTGTTTGGACAGTATTATCATTGTGTAAATTAGACCAAGTTTCGCTTGCAGCAACACAGGCAATCTCAAGGGAACGAAGAAAAAGGCCCATTTACATGAGGTAGTAGAAAACGGAAAATCTACGCACAAAGTGTATACTCACAAAGGAGACGCGGCACATACAAATAGTGAGTTAGGAAAAAAAGATCAAGAAAAGGTAGCGAAGAAGGCATGAAAACTGAAAGATGCAAAGTAGGCACGGAAGATACAGGGTGGGGCAGAAAAACCTATCCGATTTCAAATCCCTTTTTCTCAGAAGAGGGAGCAGGTAGAGTAGTGGGGTAAAAACCGTTAGAAAGCCGGTTTTATGCCATTTGTCAGTAGTTAACATGCCTTGG
>JACJUY010003350.1:20806-68968 GCA_014220935.1 Platorchestia sp. MABIK
CTTTTCAAAACTTAAATTTAAAAATGGCATAAAATTTGCGATATGCTAATAAAATAAATTTTTTGACAAGTTGAGTGGTTTTAATTTTATAACGTTTTGAAATCGGATAGGTTTTTCTGCCCCACCCTGTAGAAGTCCCGATTACCCATCTATAGCTGAGGTAACCTACCGTATCTCGCATGGGACCGCGAGTCCCTATCGCATAAGTTGGACAAACCTAAGTAACCTATAAGGCTTTTGCTTATCCCGTGTAGGGTTAGCAATCCTTGGACAAAATGAAAATCCCCGAATCACGGGATTTCAGAAAGATAATCCCGGGAATTCCCGGGATCCCGGGATTTCTTTATATTTCACATTTATGCTATTGTAATTTGTTGCCCATGCCCATCGCAGTATTTGGCGATTTAGGGAGCGAAAAGCCTTTATTTGAGAAGGATTCTCTAATGAATTCACTCTTTGTAACTGTATTTACTGACACGCCATCAACTGCTACAAGCTCGGTCACTTGTTCTTCCGGAGTACTGTGATGCACCTTTACGAAAGATTTTATTTTGCTTGTTTAGGTTTAGTTCTTTCACTACTGCTCTACCTTGCATGAGTGGGCTTTGTTCTAATACGAATTCATTTTTCTCAGCTACTAGTTGACGCAACTGGGTCTGCAGTTTCAGGCTTCACCATGTTGTGTTTACTCTTTAGGTGACGTAACAAACCACTGGTAGATCAGCCTTTGCAACGTAAACTCTCGCAGCATTTTATACATTTCGCACTTTCTCCAGTTGCATCTTTAACATAATATCGCCACACAAAGGCTTTAGTTTCAACATCGGCCGCTGCCATGGAATCTTTTACAGTCTATTCTTTATTACCTGCAAACCATACCACAAAACATATTCTGATGAAATTGTTAAACTGTATTATGAGATAGTGTAGACTACACTGTGTAGTGATATAAATTGCAATAATATTAAAACACTAAAGTCCTATCTTGAGCTCTCTAAGTGATTAATCATATTAAACAGCATGATTTTAGGTTACTTTCTCACCAATATCTTCAGATGTGTATACTATTTAGAATCTCGGCAATTCCAGGGAAACAGCAGGATTTTAAGTCATTTTTTCACTAATATCTTGATGTATGTATGCTTCTGAGAATCCCGGGAATTGCCGGGAAAAAAGGAATTCCCGGACCGGGAAATTTTAGCCCCAAATCATCCGGAATCCCGGGATGCAAACCCTAATCCCGTGCCGACTGAGGGATGTTCGGAGTGTTTCCATGCATTCCTTATTGATTCATTGTTTAGACCCTCTCGTCAGACTACTTATTTTGAACCCCATTCCAAACTTCGCTTCTAGACTCCCTTTTCAGGAACATATTTATGACATTTGGCAGCCTCCAGATAACATAATTTGACATTCTCCATTCAAGTCATTTTTTCCAGAGGCCTCTACTTTGATTTACTCATATCAGTAGCTTTTTCATCACATCCAATGCTACGTCTAACATCACCCTTTATTTCTTCATTTTATTGCTTTTTTACTCTTACTTCACTGTAGTTTTTAATCACCTTCAGATACACCATTTCGTTCTAAATCGCCATCTTCTGTAGCTTCTAAACCATAACTGTACACATAGAGTAACAGGGACACAAAAGATCAAACATCACCTCTTCTTAATTTTAAGTTTGCTTCTTCGTTAACATCTACACTCCTATTTTTAGTTTCTAGAACCTATTTATCGTAGTCTTCATAAGCCAATGGTTTAAAAATTTGAGCAACATTCGAATTGAACGTCGTACTATCGTAAAATATTTTTTCCTCGCTTTTTGTAGCTTCCAATTCTAATTTTTTCAAGAGAATTTTGTAGGATTCCACTATTGATCTCGTATTTCTGTAGTTGTGTTAACATCATTCTTAGTCAAATGAAATTCAGAGCTCCCGAGGGCCGGTATACATCAATATTTTATGAGAGCGAAATTTCTCGTCTGTTGTGATCAATAATAGCTTAACATGCTAAGTATCAAGCCGGATTCCAAGCGTATAATATTCGCAGCCAGCAAAGCCTTAGGAAGTTTTAAGATCTGCGTGAAATGATGCACATCAATGATCCACCGCCAGCCACTTCTCTTCTGTGGTTCTCTAGTCCGAGGTCATTTCACCTTCATGTGAGTTAATCTCATACAATTCCCAAATTATGTATACGTGAATCTGAGTCCGATTTATGAACTTAAATATCGGCCCTTTTGATCAACTACGTTAATTTTGAATATACCTATTGTCTGATGTATATGTATGTTCGTTGATCACTTATTTTGAACCGATTTGAGGCCTTACAATTCGCATATGGAGTAAAATAAGGCAAAATAAATGGTTTTATTCTCTTATAAAGTGAAAACCAAATCTTCACGGAGCTTCGCAACAATGAGCTACAATGTTGTTTACTAATGAAGGAAAAAATACGTCTACTTCTACTCGCAAGTTCCAAAAACAGGTCACAAATTCTTGCAAACGCAGATGCAAGAAAAGCAGGGAAATGCAGCGCAGGTCAGTGATCCAGCCTGAAGAAAGAGTTTACATCTTGAGGAAGATCAAGTAATCTATTTCTTGACGTCTCAATTTAGCCATTATCAAATGAAATCTCAGGCGATTTCACACCACAGCTTCAGCGCAGACCTCACACGAGAGAGGCAGCGTCGGCACCCTTGGCCTGTAATCTGCAATGTTCTTTGCTTCATTATCATTTACCGCTTGGAAGCTAGGCCTAAGTACTTGGCCTTGTTCGAGTTGGCTTCATTGTACGCTTGTTGAGCATTCAAGAAATTTGCGGGAAAGCGTGGATTTGGTTTTGCGACTAATGATAAAATCTGGTGAAAGGTCGTTTAAAGCATTTAGCTCGGATAGTTTAGCATCATGTCGTGTTGGTTTCAACATGCGCATTCATCTTGCTCGTACAAGTGCTCTTAAGGTTGCATAAAAGATGCATCACCATTTCTCACACTGAGTTGAAGACATTCCGACTGGCATATTATACTAAATCAGCAAACCCATAACTTTACATCAGAAGTCGCCGATGCGTGCACGGACGAGTAATAATTTTCCACTTGAATTAGAAAGTTCCTCCTGCATCGCACGCTGACAGACCCTCTGCATCAGGGGTATTTTCTTTCTGTCTTTCACGCGTTTATTCTCCTTTTGTCTAATGTGTTGCGTCGAACATCTCGCTTTCAGAGATCGCTATCTTGCAGACGACGTTGGTGGGACCGTGCAGGTGGCATGCTGCGTAACGGGGCGTTGCAGGGCCGGTTTTGCGTGTGCGCTGCTCTGAACGGTGCTGCGCCGGGCCTGCCTCTCACTTTTCCGAGTTGCTGCGCCGCGCGGCCAGGTAGACGATGTTGCTCTCCAGATACGCTTAGGCTTCGTTAAGAGAATGATTACCTTGCACGGGTGGCAAGGCAACGCCCAATTTTCTATATGGTTTTCATAATGCTCACTAAATTATGACGGTCAAAGTGAAGGGTTGTGCCATAACTGCCTGAGAGCGCTGTGGAGCCAATATGTCTCTGGCTCGTCCAGTCAGTAATCTGCGGAGATTATTGGCATCATCTGATGCTGGCACAAGCATTTTATGACTCAATAACCGATACGGTGAATAAAGTAGGCGGATATGTCAGTCGCCGTACCATATTGGACACAACTTCTGCATGAGATTTGAATTAGGCCGAAAGATTGTAAGATAACAAGAGATACACAAGCTGATAAAACATTTGTGCGGTCCTGCAAAAATTTCTTGTCGTGTTCGCTGTCGTAAATATCCCATAGGATAGAATTAACAGATTTTAAATGTGTTGCTAAATAGAAGAACGAACAACAAGAATCTTCAATTCTCCTTTTCATGAGAACGAACGTTTATGTGTTTTTTTTTCACGAACCCTGCTCCATAGTATATTGAGTAGGGATTGGCAGAGTCAAGTTCTCACAATCTTCATGGTTTAGGTGATAGCATAAAACATCGGCTACAGCATGAGGAGCCCGCTGATGTGCTTCAAGAGCGCTTCGTTCCATGGCTTCATGATGGATGTGTGCTACACGGAATGAAATTTAATGAAATTGTTACAACTGTTGATTTACACCTCCGTGTGAGCTGATAGACGTGACTTACAGGACTGTTGTGCTGCTTTGCGGTGTGTAAGTTATGAGATGGTGACTTCAGTTTGACATTGTATTGAGCAATACTTGGGGGCTCCACAGCGTATGCAAAGAGTCGCTGTCATTCAACTTTATTTTTTTTTAAATGTTCATTTGTGCCAGTGTTGATTCTATCACTTTGCCGCTTTCTATCTTAATTTCTTGTGCAGTTATATCAACTTCTCGCGTTAACCCAATCTTACAGCAATTAACTCAGTTACTTTTTGGAGATATCAATGATAAACTGTGGCATTGAGCATAACGCTACGAGATGAAGAAGGTTAAAAAAAAAGAATAACGCCAACTTTTATCGAGATATAAACTCCATAGGATTTGTGGTATCTGATCACCTAAAGCAAATGGTAGAAGCAAGTTATAGAGGAAAACGTGTCAAAAATCAGTTTTTGTTGCTCATCTTTCCTCTTGTGGACGTGTTTATCTGCGAATAATAACATTGCGCGTTAAAAGTTAAATAAAGTTATGTAAAAGACAATGTTATTCATGAGTCGTGTCTGAAAGAATTTCAGTAGACCAGCAACAATGCGATGGAGCAAGAGCAAGTTTCATTTAAAGTGAAACCCTGTTTTAGAATCGTGAAACTTGGTAAAAAATAGAAACATGGTCTTAGGCCAGCTGTAAAAAACTCCGTCCGCTGCAGAAATTTGCATACGGCGGGATTAATGAAGCGAGTCATGAAAAAAATCCCTGAATACCAAATTTGAACGGGAGTGAGACTTTGGTAGCTTTTTTTTTTGTTTGAGTGACCATAAATTTGTTAATTCTGATCAAATAAATTCTTCCTTGGGTGAGAAGAGCTCATATTGTTCATTCATCCTGTAACATAACACAAAATGTAACCTTTACACTGGAAATAATTGTTTTTTCAACAAAAAGGAAAAAAAACCTGTTCTTCTTGAACAATCGAACGTGTATCAATACATATTTTTTATATTTAGACACATATTTTACTGGTTTTGCATATTCGTTCGTTCTTATTTCTCAGCATTGTATGTATATTTTCAGAAACAGCCTTAATTGGAAGCATGTGTGTTTTACCAAGAGGGGTTCGTTAAACCCTATTCAGTGATACGAGCCGCGTTGTCCGTTTGACTCAAGGTCCTGCCTTGAAAATGTTACAAAATTAGGTGCATGGCACAGGTTCAGCTGCTTTGTACCCGAGCAAAATTGGAGAAAGGATGTTATTTAACACTAGCGTACAAGTCCTGACGAAAATGACGGGATTAAAAAATGCTCGCTCAAGCAACTTGTCCGAACATGTCATGTGTAAATCTTCGTCATGTAATCAAGACGGTATTAACACATATCACATCACTCTCTGATTCCCTCAATAACGAGAAGTGTGCTAAGAGTGTATCTACGGAATAGGCATCGCTACCTTTTGAATTTCCAACATATTCTTATGAATTATACATTCGTCTGGATTAATGGTACCAACGTTTAGAACATTGAATTTATATCTATGATGTGGTGAATTTTATATCACAGATACGCACAGCAAGTTCTTCATGGTATGCCAGTTCTAAAGTTTTTATGTTTACAGACCGAAAAATATACACTCATGGTGTCCGCAAAAAATGAATCCACTGGTTTTAAATTTCATTAAAAAATAAAATCATTAGACACATTTGTTGTGAACACCCGGTAATGTGTGTAAAACACGATGGCTATCATTGTTCTATTGCAGTATTCTTATTATTCACTAAATAGCAATTAATAAGTAGACACATTCACCGTTAGGACCAGTAGTAGTGCGTAGTAGAGGGCTTACTACTAGTATTAACGGTATCACTACTAGTATTAACGGTATTACTACTAGTATTAACGGTGGATGTTCTACTTATTAATTGCTAGCGCACTTAGTAACAAGTTGAGATAACTCTACATCAGTTGAGGGAAATCAGTGACGTATGGCGAAAAATTGTGCTATAACGAATAGGAGACATTTAGGCTCGGTCATGAAGTTGAAATTTTGAAAATCCATTGTCTAGCTAAGTTCAAAAGTGTTGAACTTCACTCAAATGGTTTTGTGTGATTTGGACTAGTGGTAAGAGATTTTGAGTTTTTCATTCTGGTCAGAATTGGTCGCTAAAGATCTGCTTCCTTGAGTGCAGTTCATCGTACAAGATGTAAATAATTCAATTATAGGCTTGGAATCGATTCATACGAGTACTCTCATAATGAAAAGTTTGGCTTCGTTGCAGGTGTGTCTGCCACACTTCCGATCTCTGAACTGAATGCTACATTTTGACTTGCAGTTTCTCTCGTTCAAATAACAATTTATTTACATTGGCTTATTGATATTCCCTCCGATGTTATGCTAACAGACAAAATCAAGGGACTGAAATAAGATAAATGTTCAATAATTTAAATAAAATTACAAGCAATGAATTACAACACTAACTTCAAAAACATTGTCATCTTTAATAGTAGAAAGCCACAAGTATTCTAACTTTAATCATTATCATCTCCGTGGCTTGCTTTTTGAATCACTAGCTTCTTTAATTCTTTATTTATTTGCAATTTGTAGTTCATTGTTTTTATCTAAGCAATATTAATGTCAAGTGGTAGCATTGAGTCGTAACGTTACGAGACATAAAGAATACAAAAAAGGACGACGTTAACATCCTTTGAGAAATAAACACTTAAGCAAATAGAAAAAAGTTATAAAGGAAAATGATCCCCCCTCTGCCTTCAGTAATAATTCAATACAAAAATTTTAGTAACAACTTATGGTAAAATTCAATTACTTTTCTTACATTGAAGAATATTTCAGTTGATCAAAAATGCGTAAAGAGAAATTTGTGTTATTCTTGATCGAACTTCTCCCATTTATCTCAGCAAAGCTGCATCAAATCCAAATGCTGTGGACAAGATTTTGCCATCTATTGCTCATTGTCTATTGCTCATATGCTCATTGCAAAGAATAATATTCAATACCAGGAAGCTCCTGTCGGAATTTTTCCCTTTAACGTTCAATTATTTTACTTTCATAAAAACCTTGATTACGGTTCAATTTTTCTGTCCAAAATTAAAAAAAAAGTCAAAATGATCATTACTGGCCTTGTTATTACAAAACTCTCATACAATTCCTGAGTTCCTTTTTTGGTTTCTGGCCTGCCTCTGTCCGCATTTTGTTTTCCGAAATAATGTAAAGCAAAATTTAACTTCTGTTTTCACATAAAATTATTCAAGCCTTCCATACATAAGTGGAGAAAAGGTAGCGTTTTTCTTGTCCTAATTAGCTCTTTCCAATTATTTATTTTGCTAATTTTCCATATTTCTATTCGTTCATATGAATTTTCTTTGCAAGTAATTTAACACCCTACCTCAACTACAAGCACACGTTTTTCGAAGTACGTTCCTTCAACTTATGCATCCAGAACACACACATGTAATTTTTCAACAAACGTTCTATTTCTTTAATAATAGGAGTACTACATCTATTTCACCCCTGAAAAATGAATAACGAAAAAGGAAATCCAGTAATATGAAAACTTTTGCTCCTGTTAGAATCTAGATGAGCTTGAGCTGCCTGCATGAGGGAATACAGAGCCGGACCAGAAACAGAGCAGAGCGATGCAAAGATCAGGTGTCTGCCCGTGCGAAGCAGGATCTGGAACAGATATTGATAGGAGAGAGTTGTCCAGAGAAAATTTCATTTGGTAAAGCCCTGACGCTATTAAACCGTAAAGGATTAACAAAAGGCTAAGAGTTAAAAACACTGGGCAACAATTTTTTACTTTTTGACTGTTGTCGTGATTTCTACAACTGATTTATGGTATTTTTCCCTGCTGAATCAGGAAAGGGCATCCCTTTCTTTTCTCAGGTCAGGTTTTGTTCTAAATTGATTTGAAAAGAATCAGATTTTGTGACAAAATCGATAGCATTTTTGTGGCATTATCAGTTGATTTTAGTCAATACATATCATGCTAAACATGTTTTTAAGAGAAAAAATGTTTCTCCAACAACATATATTGATTACGGTACCTGATAGAAACATCGATTACTGTAAACTGAATGATGGGCATTGATAAAGGTAACTGCACGTAAATTGCATGTTGATTCACCATTTTTCAAACTTCACGGCTTAAACTTCCATTTCTTCGAACTCCTGGAATATTCAGCGGCAGGGAGGTCTCTCTTCTGAGTCCAACCGTAGTCAGCCATCATGACTGCGTCCCAGCGACCCAGATACCTGGTCTCCATCTCTTTCATGTCCTGATGGAATCTCTCCTCCTGCTCGTCACTGATTGAACCCAGGTTCTCAGGAAACCGGTCCATATGTGAAAATGGGCAGTGTATTTTGACGCTCATGTTGCGGCCCAGGTTTCTGAAAGCAGTCAGCACACTGTTGACAAGTCCTGCGTAGTTTCTGGCGTTATTGTTGCCAATAAAGTTTTTCACTACCAGAACAAATGCATTCCGCGTTTCCAGTTCCACTTCGTTCATTGAGTTTTCGAACTCTGTGTCTCTTATGAGCTGACGGATCTGAGGACCGTCAAAGATGCCAGCTTTCAACTTATCCATAGTCAATCCTGGAAAAGCTTGGCATAAGTAAGTGAAGCAGTCCCCATTTTTGTCCAGAGCCTTGGTGAACTGCTAGATTAAGCCGAGCTTGATGTGCAGCTGTGTGAAGAGTATTCTGTCTCCGTCCACCAGAGGGTCGTTGATGACGTTCCTTTCTTTGCAAGGCATCAATTCCTCCCGCACAGGCCAGTCCTTCGTGTGATGCTGAGTACGGTCCCTACTATCCCACATGGTTTTATGAATTCAAACTGATTCCTTTTCGACATTATCCCCCCCGGACTATCGGACCTGAATACTTCTTGTGATTAAAATAATCATTTCCAACCAAGACAATTATTCGACATGGCATTTTACCCCCACCAACTTCTTCTAAAATGCACCACACATGCGTACATGTCAACAAAAATGTAAAAAACTACATACGACCATAGCTAAAAAACTTGCCTGATTGAGCGAAATCAATGTGATTTTTGGGTTCAGCATCAGATTCGTCCTAAGTCAGCTGAAAAAACGCAGACAACAAATTTGTTTTTGACCAGTTTCATCCACATTGGTGGATGATACTGAAACTGATGAACGAAGGCGTATGTAGGCTGCAAATCAATTAATAGCTCAGGTGATTAAACATGAAAGAAACGACAGAAAATAGAAGTTCTCAGAGAAAAGAATTAAAATGACGTAAGAAACCTAAAGGAATATAGAAGAAGATAGGGAAAGAACGCTGGAGAAATTATTAAGTAGTTCTATACGCTGCTGACACGTGATCTGAGACCGTCTCCTCTGTTCATTTACAAAGTTTTTGACCAAAAAATAAAAAAATTATTTTTTTCGAATACTGAAAACACACCTTCATTCTTTGACGGAACGTATACAAAAGCACCATTATAATAAACTGTGAGATGATATAGTCAAGTATTTGCATTACCATATCATTCCCACACCCTTTGTTATGGAGACGATCTGTGACATATATAAATTTTATGGAGAGCATTCCCTACTGTTACGTCACCGACTCATTTATAGAAACATTTTTAATTTATATTGAAATACATTCACTCTCGGTAAAAGCACAATTATAACTATTTTCTTGGTTGGGAAAACTGTATGCAAATAGCCTGACCAAGCTGGTTAGGTGTGGTGTATTTTAAAAGAAGTTCACGAAAAATTTCTCCACCGAGTTTATACATTCTTATAATACTAAGCACCTAAAAACGTGAACACTTTAAATATTATCATAAATGCATGACATCATCACTGCTTTAATATCAGTATTTACATTTCTCGTTGATACCTTCGAAATTAGCAGTTAAAACTCTCCATTTGCACAACTGAACGTGTGTGTTGAGCGCACCTGTGTTACAGGCTTCACCACGTCTCTAATTTCCCTGCTTTCAATTCCACTGGTGCGAGTATGAAATATACATTCCAATACGGTGTACCAGCTCCGTCAAGAATGAAGCATTGTTTTTGGTGTGGAACTATGTATAACTCAGTTATGAAAAGATTTTAAATTAACTTTTTAAAAGCGTAGCCTTTCTTTTTCCGGTTAATGCGGTTTCGTGCTTGAATCAACTCCAATGAATATCGTATTAATATCAAATCAGCTTTAATGAATACCTTCATATAAACGTTAGAAGTGGAAGTGTTAGTTTAGGATAGAGTTATTCAACCGTAAAGAATTCTAAATAATTTGTCTAAATTCTTTTTCTTTTTTGACTCCTCCATTTTTGTGATAGAATAGGGTTCGAATGAATTTCAACTAATCGAAATAAACTACTATTCAAAAACATAAAGTTGAGGTCAGTATATATATGCATATCGTGTTCTGGTAGGCAGGTCACAGGGTGTGAGCAGAGACGGGCGGACCAACCAAGGAAGAACTACTGTATAGTGTTTATAATTATGTTTTGGGTATTGCGAGTAAAAACAGAAATTTACACTCAATTCACAATGCTTGGATATCCACTTTATAGCGTTAAGTAGCTACAGGCAAATCACGCAAGCTGGTAAACAAACAATGCAACAAATTGTTTTTAAAAATATACGAGTACATAGGAGTGGTTTTTCATTCATTTATTTTCACTTTGCTCCAGTAATTTTCAGATTTTAAATTTTGGTCATGAGAACAGAGAAACCACCCATCTAACGCACTACGATTTGTCATGCAGGTAAAAGTTTTCACACAAATGTTTCAGAAAAGATTACGTTTTGAAGATGAAAGATACAAGCTCAATTAGAAGTACAAGCGCTGTGTTCATGTCGTAGCACTGAAATTCACTTTAATTTGACTCCGCAATCCTGCACTTGTGTAGGATGGTACGTTCGATAAAGTGGTTACCCGCACAATAAACCTGTACGTCCTGAGTATCACAAATTTCGCAAGGAATAGCTCGACACAATATCTCCGATCCTGGTTACCTTCGACGTACGCCGATGAAGAGATTGCCTATGCGTACAGACGTAATCAAGCGTTTATCTTTACTTTTCTAAAGCTTTCTTCTCTTCGGACCATAAGTATAAATTTAGCCGTCATCAACTGTTCGTTTAGCTCATAAATAATTGACTCATTACCAACGCGATGGCTCTGAATTTCTTTATAAGGAGAACTCTTTGTGTGGGGAGCTATGAACTGCTAGATGTTGTGCCCTGCCAAAATGTGAGGCCTGCCAACCTTTAAGTGCAGCCAAATATCAGAAGGCGCCAAAAAATGTGCTTTGCATGTATTTGTTTTACATTACGGGAGTCGATTTCATTCCCACGGAAATAAAATAAACCAATTTAGTGTTGAATTTGGGTTTGGAGCAAAATTATGTTATTAACAGCTATTCCAAAATAAATAGATATCTGTTTATTTGTACATAGGTTCTTTTTTTCAGGTTCCATTAAACAATGTTCTCATTTTTTATTTTATCCAATTATATTTATCACTAATTGCTTCAAAATTGACCTAAAAACAGATTCATCTAATCGTATCTGAAATATCATCACCATTAGATGCTTTCGTAACTTCCTTCCTCTTTTTGGAAAATATTCGTCCACATAATGAAAAAATAACTGTGTTATGGGATTGTGTAAATGATGTCTCTTTCTCGTATGAAATTTCATTCGAGGAAGAGAAGGCAGCTGAGCCATTCGCCGTCGCCGCTCCTGCGCTGCCTGGCTCTGTCTGAAGGCGGCAGAATGTTGCAGGGGTGACGCGTGCCTCACGTGGTGGGATGTGACAGCAACTGTGTCTACTGTAGGCCAGTATGTGATAATCTAGGAGTCTAATATATGATTATATGTAGCAATCTATCAGTCTAATATATGATAATATCTTGCAATTTATGAGTCTTATAAATGATAATAAATGACAATCTATGAGTCGAATTTCTGATAATATATGACAATCTATGAGTCTAATATTTGATAATATATGGCAATCTATGAGTCAAATATATGGCAATTTATGGCAAAAAACGTATCTAATATATGACAGTAAATTGCAACAAATATGTTTGATATATGTTAGTACATAGCAACATGTATTCATAATATATGACAAAATATGATTACAAACGCGTCCAATATGTGGCGTGTATAGCAACAAATACGTTTAATGTATAGCAATGCATGGAAACCAAACGTCTTAAGGATATCAAAATATGGCAACAAATGCATCTAATAAATGGGAATAAATGTGAACAAATGCGTACAATACACGACACTATACAGTAATAAATGCGTCTCATGAATGACAACTATGGCACAAATGCATCTAATATGACACGGAATGCGTCTTAACTGCGCGCCAACATAGGACAGTGGAGGCATCCAATTTATGGCAACATTACAACAGAAGCTCCTAATAAGTGCACTCTAGCAGCACGTGGCTTCTAGTGTCACGTGTATGACCTCAGCTTCCGGACTCCATATCCATATAGACCGGTATCAGGCCCGATCTCAATACTGATCCATCGCCAATAGGTCACGACCTGAGCTCGTGTCTCTGCTTTCTTCCTGATAGATTACAAACCAGACCTGTAGGTCCAACAACTCTATTGGTGCATTACGATATAAGGAATCATCCTTCGGAATTATATTAGTCTTGAAGATTGATTTGTGCTTTTTAACAGTGCATTTCTTCGCAATGAGTAAGAATGATTATTCTCTTCAGTCGTGAGGGGTTGATGCTTCAACTGTTTATTCCAAAGCTAGTCATTGCAGTTAGGAGTATTTCGCTGAGATCCATCGTCCTGTTTTCAGAAATGTAATACTTTCCTAGCAATAAATATTTTCATGTCCTAAAGCAATTTTCTTTAGCTGTCATAGTTTCGTTCGATTATATTGAAATACGAGTTTTAATCCCAAACGGAGATTCTACCTAATGTCCATCTGCTTTTTTCACGATTTCCTTTGATAGGAGTTGCCATTTTTCGAAAACCGTGCACCGAACAACTGCACTATACCAAATCATACTTCTCTAAAAGTGGAGCAAACATCCATAGTGTCGGGCGAATATTTCTTAACTTTCCAGGTTGTCTTCCCTAAAATACAGTTCTCAGATTACCTCAGTCTAGCCAGCTTTCTTATCAGCAGCCATCTGCGCTGTGTGAAGGTCGTCCGACTCGAGCGAGGCAGGCCGAGCAGGTGAGGGATGAGGTGCCAGCGCGGCGCTAATGAGTGCCGTACGACCATAGGTGGCTTCTTTTTATGTATATGGTACCTCTGCCCTCGGCGCTATGCTCTTTTATGGTAAGAAACTCTGCCTTAAGCATCTGCGCGTAGGGGGGCTTCAATAGAAAGCAGAAAACGGACACGACCAGCGCGCATGAGATTCTAACTCTCACCTATGTGTGCGATGTAGAGTTCGTTTTGGACACCTGTAGGTCTTCTGCACGACTGGCTCCTCCATCGATGACAAGTTTTGGCTCCGTTTTGTTCTCGAGCATAATCACATCTTTCAATCGACACACGCACATACTTGGCTCATGAGTCTTCTATACAATACTAGAATTTGAGGTAGCTTCTCCATTTGGAGGTCGTATACCTAAGCGTTTTCTAAATTTGTTATTCATTTTGTGCCGAGCGTAGTTCTATATTTTACCAAACTTTCTGACCTGATACTATGCGGCCCTTCAACCAGATCCAACAACCACAATATGGAGAAAAAACTGCCCTCTACCCCCCACAAAAAAAATCTCATTGCGAGGTTAAAATTTCGATGAAGTTAGAAAGTAAAATTCACAACACAACGACAAAGTAAAACATATTCAAAGAAGCCCCATAAAGCATTCAACGTTATGAAACCAATCGCGTTACTCTTCTCAGAGAATAATTTTTATTTCTGAGGCTTTATTTCTATTCAAATCTTACATTCTAGACAATGTCACACTGCTTAAATTCAATTCAATTTAAATGGATTTTAAGAAAAAACGTTCAATGGAAAACATGTATAGAGGGAAAATTTTCTTATTTCCAAAAACATTTTGAAACAACTGGATCTTACCGTTCATTTCTACACAAATATTAGATAAAATACGATGAAGTTATTATTTACTCCATCCACTTCACATCCTGCAGAAAATAGACGAGCAAGATAACGTGAGCCTCAAAATTTCCCAGAACACAACACTGTCGATGCTAAACTCACATCTGGAGATATGTATCCCACCTGTACGGCTTCACATTCAATACTCTGAGCACTTAGCAAACGAAGTGTTGTCCTTTAGAAACGCGATTGTTGGTTCCTCCAACTACTCACACAGTGACCGAACTGTACACATTGATCATTACTCAGGTAGCGTTGAAGTTTCCCTCTAAAATTTTAACGATTGGCTGAGATTTTCTTTTTGTGATGAGAGGCAGATGGTAATTGGAAATTTCATCGAACATAATGTGGAACATTATCTTAATGCTACCGATCTGCTACCAGCTGAAGATGCTAGAGTGTACAAGTTTAGCCTAATCTGAATGCTATCGACCTGCTACCAGCTCAAGATGCTAAAGTTGCACAAGTTTAGCTTACAGTTCTCATCAATCATGTTCTGTATGGCAACGATGACAATCGTCAACGAGAAAAGACAATTGGTCACTTTTAACTGGTTAGCTTTTCCTCTTGGCTGTGACGGAAGAAATTTTTAATTTTTAATTTTCATTCGACAAGATAAATTAATGTAACATGTGTATTGCGTGAACGTGAGTAGGAGAAAAAAGTACATAAGTTATCAATACACGTTGACGGAGATCTGAGCTAAAAATTACGTTCACGGTTAAGTATTGAATTACATAATGCAGTTATGAAATGATATCGAGTCGAGAGTTGAGATGAACGCTAAGCGCTTATCTATCTGACCATAGTTCTGTTGAGTGTTGCTTGTTGAGATAAACGTAATCAAGCCGTCGTAATGACGGGCATCTGTGATGCTAGGCTATAGGACAGAAGATACGCGTGAGCAACGAACTTCCTAATTGTCGTACTCACATCTTTTTGGCTACTCAGACAATTGTCATGAGGTTTTCATTGAAGTCCGTTCAGATGACTGAGCAGATTATTTCATAGGTGTTTTCGATGTGAATTCAAAGTGAATGAATGCAAGCCCACATTTTTAAAGCACAATATGGAACTGCTGACAAACATCTGTTAGATATGTGTGAGTTGTTAACGTAACTTTGAACATACGCATGATGTTTCAAAAAATGTTTCCATTCTTGAGCCGTCCTAGAAAATTTATTTTCCAGTCTACGAGGTTGTACTTCAGGGAAACATAAATTACAAATCTAATATGACAAGTAAGTGCAAATTTTGGTCAAACTGCATGCTCCTATAGTTAGATTAAATGTTCAAATTGATGAGCTTCAGCATCGCAAATCTGGATCAAGACTAATTCCGGACTTAGCACCTAGATTTCAGTCGGATTTCGGCACTCTTCTCTTGAATTGCTCCCCAAATTGCGTCTAGGTTACGTGGGGAAGTTCGAACACACCTGGATCAGAATGTACAATGAATAAGACACAGGGGACCAATCGAGTTTCCTCTCCAGATCTTATGTAGCTCGACTTTTTATGAGGCGTGCTGTCGTAGACCATGTAAAGTGGGCACACTTTAGCAGGCGAGTCAAGTGGTGGTGGCATATCCGATGGGACACTTGAGTAAAAAGTGTAGAATCAGTTGTGGCCCGTTTCGGTACAAAAAATCGATGTTTCGATACAAAAAGCACTAATTTTGACATTTAATTTAATCTTTGAAACATTTAGTCCGACCAAAAGTTATACTCTTTCAAACTTTCCCACTTGAATTTATACTTTGATTTCTCTATACATCTAGCCTTATAGATTGGAAAAAATCTTCTTTGACAGTTCAAAGTGTATATACTTTTGAATTTTTTTTTTTCGAAAGAGCCTGTAGAAAAGAGACGTACAACATCATTTGTTATGACGCTCTCTGATGCCTAGTACTGTAACTCTACGCTTCATCACGCGATACCGGAAAATGTATCTTCACGTCCTACTTTACGACATTGATAGATCTGGGAGCCAGCATGAATTTGCCTCGACCCCTCAGATTTATGATGCGATAAGAACTTTTTCGAGAAAATGATGAATGATATTTTGGTTTCCTTAAAATAGTGAGGTACAAAATGTGTTCTGGTATAGAGAACAACGATATTCTAGGCTGAAGCAAAACATGTGATATGCAGAAAGTCTCTTTGCAGCAAAGAATGGTGAAATTTCAACGTACTCTGAATGTCTGTAGCGTAAAAAGCTTATTAATACAAGGAACGACGATCTCACAGTCCAAAGTGCTACCAAAGAGCCTATCATTAACGCATGGTGGCGTCAAAGACGGCGCGTCAAAAGAGTTGACATGGAGAGGCCTGTTGTCGCGAGCGTTCACATGCGCGTCACGGCTTGCAATGATTCAGCATCCCATCAATGGCAGTCGACATTGCTTAGAAAAGCGTATCGTGAGCTCCGCAAGGATGGTCGCTAATTTCTCCAACGTGCTTCCACAGATTACATTGATTCTTTGAATGGATCTCAGAGCTTCGAGAGCTTAATTTATCTAGTACTACGTCAATAACCTCACGCTGCTTATGCGGTGAGCACCCATTTTCTAGGAACTCAAAGTGGTCTCCACAATAAAGCCAACCACTAAATTTTGAAAAGCTCTCATTGTAAACGCACGCGATTCTGAGAATATTTGTGCGAGAATGAGCATTAGCTGTATAAGGGATATTTGCCTGTTGTCCAAGTGGGGAAATTGAACACACGGAGCATGGAGAGCGTTGCAAACGTTGAACTTCTTCTAAAGTGACATGCTAGAAAACGTGATAAAATGCCTGCATCTCTCAAGGCTCACGACTATCTTTAAGTAATGGCTATATCCCTAAGTGCAGTGCCGAGTAAAATTAAGGTTTTTTTCTTGAAATTTTACATTATCTTAGCCAAAATAAAGCAAATTTAAAAAAAAAAGTTTTAGGATGGAAGTCAACATACCTCAGAAAGCCCTCATATATAGTCATAGAACTACGCCTTGTTTAGGCCGCTACCATTCGAGACAAAGGTAAGACCATGTATCTTTTTCTGAAGAAAAATTTTCATTTCGGCAATTGGTGCAAGCCATAAGTTTTCTCATTTACCCTACGCATAATTCTGCACCCATTGCTATCGAAGGAAATGCTAATTGGAACAGTTCTGGGTCGTAATTTTCTGTATCACTTCCTGCGTGAAGCACGCATTAACTGTAGTATGCATTATATGTATGAAGCATTATATATATTCGTATGAATGAATGGAGAAGTTTTTAAAATTTTTCTTTTCACTGAGGATTTTTCCAAGTTTTTCATAAGACATCTCTTTATATGCTCCGATACCTCCCCCGAGGTCCATAGATTTGAATTTCATCGAAATGACTTTTAAATGAAGCAAAATACCGGATGATTAACACTTACCTTCGAAGCAAATTATTGAAGGAATAAACCGAAATGATGAAAATTGGTATTCATTTCAAAACTTTCAAGTTCACATGATAAATATCTTTCTGAACCATCTCTACAAGCATAGCATTAATATTTTATTCTCGTTATTCCTGCTCTTTAGAGTTTCGGAAAAAATGCCTCTATACTTCTTATATGAGTTTTGACGTAAAATTTCCATCCAGAATACCTTGATGCTTTTGTATTATAATATTTCCTTGCACACTTACAGCATTAGCTGCTCTTATTACGTCTCTTTGACGGTCAACTCCAAATAACACTTATTACGTTCCTCTGGCACACTTCCAACTCCAAATTCTTTTATTACTCATTTTGGCACACTTTCAACTCCAAATGCGCTTATTACATTTCTCTGACACACTTTCAACTTTCTACAGGATTCTCGCATTACTCATTCCCGTTTAGTACGGAGGGAGGATCATTTGCACTCAGTCTGCCGCTTTCATCTTTCAATCGAGTTCACACTGACTGCTCCCCTGTTCCGTTTCAGAAGAGGGTTTCATTGTTACCGGGTCTGAGCCGCGTCAGTTCTGCCGTCATTAGAGCGGTGACTTTTATTTTTCGCGCACCGACTAACAAGACTTTCTGGTGCCGCAAAACACCTCCTCCAAGCGCAGTGACCTGCCGGGCTCGTCGCACACCTCAGAGCGCGTCTCCCCTTGTCCCACACTGCCATCCATTCGATGGCTAAAGTGATGAAGTGGTGATTCTTTCGACTTCATTTCATGGCTAAAGTGACTACTGATTCGCTATATCTCAGATGAAATGTAATGTTATTTCAATGACTCCCATTGTTTCATTCAAAAACCGAAAAGTGTGTGCGTTGCTGAGATATTGTCGTTTTCAATTTGGATGTGCCGATGATGAATGAATTTGCGTGATCGATGTGCGAATGTGTTTGACCAGTAGATGTGTAGTGTCATAAAACATTTACACCAGCAATAATAGTAAAATTTTCACATATAATTGTTATAATGTTATTAGTCTTAATATCAGCTTACTCCATAACGATTGTTTTTGTATGCACAAATTGCTTCTCACACTTCAAGATTAATAAGCACAATTTTCTAAGATAACGCTTTTGTCACTTCATTCTTTCTATCAATTTTTATAATTTTAAGGACTTTTAAACCAACCTCCAATAATAAATTCCTGCTTAATGATGTTTCACAGATGGAATAAAAGAAGACATTTCTTGGTCATTGTTGTGAGGGGGCTGATGCGTGCGTGGTTTAAAATGCATAGGGAGACAAATGAATCAACATTTTTATTCCCATTGAGCACTCCGTTCTCAATCTGAATGCTCCACTCCCTGAGTAGGTTTGTAGTCGCAATAATCTGAGACGGCGGGGAAACTTCGCATCCTCACGTGCTGGTGGCGCTCCCAGCCAGACATCTGAAATTTTCATGTACTTTTATTTCTTGATTTACCATTGCAGCGCAGGCGTCACTCGCCAGTCAAGGATAACATTTTTAGACAATTTTCACTATTTTAATGGGAAAACCTAGAGGGTAAATTTTTCTGCCGATTGAAATACTATGGGTTATGTTTTTTCCAAAAAATTCTAAAGTTGGCTGTTTTTGATAAAAAAAATAGCAGGTAACGTAGCCAAGTCAACAAGATAGCTTACGCTGCCAGTTGCGCCGCTAGAACGACTGCAATGGCTTAAAAATACGGCCTAGAGTGCTGTTGGTCATCTTAGAATGATGCGCGGTGTGCGATAATGCGTACTGTCATCGGGTCCAATTTATAAAATTAATGGCTGATCTTAATGAGCACATGTGCAATCCGTCATAATTACTCATCATTCCGTCATTCACTTCGGTCTTCACAAAAACAAGAAAGTGGCAACAAATCAGAGCCGAGGTGAAAAAAACACACCTCACCAACACTAAAAAAGATTCCAAGGCTATAAGAAAAATTCTTCAGAACGTCTATGAATTAAGAAGAAGAACCAACAAAGGCCACGACAAAATAACCTTTTCTTTGGGTCTCACAAGAGCAGATGCCGCGTGCACTTGACTAATGGACCCTATTCATCATTCATCTGGCATGCCTGACGCGTCTGTCTCCGGACGCGCTGCCTCGGCCCTATGAAGCAATCGAGTGGCCGTCTCGTGCGCCCGGCTTCATCACATTAGACTTACGAAAAAAATATCAACTGAGGAGAGTGCTGATACACCTAACGAAGTCACCTGTTCCCGAGATAGTTGCGTCAAAAATCTTTAGTTCCTTATTGAACGGTCATTACAACTTTACTGGACATCTATGTTTTATTTTCCCAAGCTTTTCACTTTTCCAGAGTCACTATCCCCCCGAACGTTTCAAAGCTTCCGGACAAACGGGTACTTAATGGTTAATAGGATACAGAAGCGAAATATTCTTTCAAGGATGTCATTTATAATCATGTAGGATTTAGATGTGTCGTACTAAGAGGTTCTTTTAACGCCCGGAAGCTTTGAACCGTCACCTGCGATGACTCAAAAATGGTTGGAAGCGTGGCAGAATAAAACTGTTTTGTCTCATGCAGTTTTGAATAAAACCTTCTATATGAAACCTAACCGTCTGCCATTCCTTATTTTAGATTTTTAACATCGTAAGGAGAAGTTAATCATTTCTTACGCAGCCGAACTCGTGGTTTCTTCGCATAGAAGCGCACCGCGTACACCCCACTCCACGGTGTGCAGGGCGTCCGAATGATAAATCGCTTAGCTGGAATGTAAGATTGTTCTCATGTCTTTTTCAGGAACGTACAGAATTCCATTCGACAATTTGCACCTTTTATATTCGGTCGCCCTGAATTAACATGATTTCATTAACATAAAATTAATTGTTATGATAATTTTTGAAAATATCAAAGGAATTAGTTGAAACGTGTTTTATTCCAGTATGTTACCGAAAATCAGTACGAAAAAATCTGGACACTCTACAATCATGTGGATGACAAGCAAGTAACACGTCAGAAGTAGTTTTCGTGTTCACTTGCGCTCTTTGGTGCATAAGAAATCCATATTAGTTGCCCACTCATCGGCTTGAAGCACATAGACCCACGCGGAGTTTCATCCCGTGACATTATTTCAAGAACTGGGCACCGCCTTCAAGCTTCCGGGCTTCAGGCTGTGGTAACTTCCAACTATTTTGTCAAGTGGTGATTAGTTTTACCGTCAGGAGCCTTGTTTTGATTACTGGATATTAGTTTTGGCAATCTGTGAGTGACTGGCTTCAACGAGTGACTGTTTCCCCCAACTGGTAACTGGTGTTGTATGGCTGGTCATTCTGTTTGTATTAGATTACTTGTACTGACTTTTAGCCAGTGGTAATTGGTTTTCCGATCTGATAACTATTTTTGTTAGCTGTTCAGCGGTTGTAATCTATATAATATTCTACTTGTTCTTTCCTTAGTTAGTTAGTTAGTTAGTCTGTCCGTTTCGCTCTCATCCGAGTTTGCAGTATCATGGATACCGAATTCCTGAGTGTTACCTTAAAAGATCGCCTTTACATGCATTGACACGTTTGACATTTTATCAGGTTAGCTTAGTTTAGGTGATGTTGATGAAATTTTTTCACGGGTCCATGGTTTTTTATGTTTGACACATTATCAGGATACCTTTGTTTAGGATAGGAAAGTAAGATAGGCAAGGATGGGTTAGGATGGAATATGTTATGTTAGAATTTGTTAGGTAATGTTGACGGAAATTTTTTACCGGTCCCCTTAGCTGAACGATGACATTGCTCATCTCATTGATTACTACAATTCAAACGATTCAGGATAGGATAGGTTAGTATAGATTAAATAAGGATAGGATAGGTAAGGATAGGATAGGTTAGGATAAGTTAGGATGGGATGAGTTAGGATAGGATAGTTTAAATTAGCATAGGTTTGGTTATGTTGCTGAAATTGTTACGGGTTCATGGTTTTTCATGTATGAAAAATTATCAGGATAGCTTTGGTTAGGATAGGATAGGATATATGTTAGGTTAGCATGGGTTATGTTAGAATTTCTTAGGTAATGTTGGCCGATTTTTTTCTCGGCTCTACCTAGCTTATTGATGATATTGTCCGTGGAATTTCCACGGGTCTTGCTAGTAATTTACAAATAGCCTTGACACTGGCATTAGGTGCTGATGAAAACATCCAATAGGGAATTTCAATCATTAGGTTATGCGTCGTTGACTGACATCGTTTAAATTGTTTTTGTTGTTACTGTTAAGGAAGTTGTTAGAATCTTGCTCACATTTGGAATCAATTCAACCATGAATGGATGATCATGTATAGTTATGAGCCAAAACGTTTTTGAAAACTATTTACTAGGAAGTGCCACATTCGTAAAACCATGCCTAATCGTAAATTTCATGAGACAAAACAGGTATCGAGGGCTTGAATGATTAATTTACCTTTTGTACTGACTGGTAGACATTGACATCACTTATTTCCTATCCGCGGTATATGAAATACAAAATTAAACTATTCGGTTCTGCACACATGATGTATCTAAGATACTTTTCTTGAAACAATGAGTACCATATGTCATAAATTTAAATATTTTGCAAGAAACGCGCTCATCGGTCGCCTCAGAAATGAGCATTTCCAAGCGCTGCTAAAACGATCGCAATTTTCCTAGAATGTAGGTTTTCAGTTGCCAGTCTCACCTATTTGTTAACGACGGTAAAAATCGTACCTGTTTCTCATTTGTAATATGGAACGATCGTAGAAGATTTACTTGAATTTAGCCACCAAGTTGAACTAGACACAAGTATTTTTCTGACGTTATGAAAACTTGTTCTGCTTCTGCCATTCCAAAACTGTAAATTATTGAGTCATTAATATATGCAGTTTACAACCTACTTGAAATCTTGAAGAAAATAGACGAAGATTTGGAAGGTTCATAAATAGTGGAGATTCAGTTTTGTTTTACCAATCATAACTTCTTTAAATACCGTACGCTTGAACGCCTAAATATTAGAAGCAGCATGCGAGTGCAGCAGTCACAAGTGGCTGCTAATTGCTCACTAAATCCTACTCCTTCCGGTCGGAAATATTTGCTACACCAAGAGAAAACGCTCTGCTTTTTATTGTATTTTAATGAACTTCTGTTCTGTGTACAGTAGACGATCGTGCACAGAATGTAGGACACAAATTTTAACCTACAATGAATAATAGGGTAAAAGTTCATACAATTTTGTCGTTTTCCTTGTCCAGACAATATTTTAAAGTTCTTAAATTACCCGAAGGATACGGCAAGTAAAGACGATGCTTATAGAAAGTGCACACATAACGGAAGGACGAAAAGTTTGACAGATTTTGGAAGAAGAGCAGAATTTCACGAACTTCTTGAGATCTACAGCCTCCAAACAGTCCAGACCTGAATGTACTTCGCCTCGGCTGTTTCAATTCAATCCAATCTCTTCAACATCAATAAGCACCACGTAACGTTGATGAATGAATTGAAGCAGTGACAGATAGCTTTGAGGAATTTCAGAGATCAACATTGAACAATATTTCCTTACTTTACAGCAGTCAGTGGAACAGATCATTTTGGCTGGCGGTGGCAACAATTACAGGCTTCAACATCCGCCGAAAGTACATATTACTAGAAAGAAAAGGAATTCTCTCAAATTCCATTCAGATCTCAGAAAAATTAACAAGTGATGAGCAAACATAGTCGCAAATATGTTTCTTCCGTTGATATATCATCAATTTCATGGATTAAATTACAACGGAGACTTTGTCTTATGTCATTTATCTTATTAAAATTAATTTTCATTGATGTTTATAAATAACCAATTTAATGTACTGAATTACAGAATAAAGTTTACCTCTTAGTTACATCTGTTTATTGCAAGTATCCTTTCTAAAAGGTTTACAAAAGTTTTTGAACAAATATTTCCGACCAACTTCAACGTTGATTTGGACGAACTACATCCACCCAGAGGGAGTAGTGTACAACTGATCTACTTTAGTGGTCTAGTGAGGGGTGCCTACAAAATAAACTTCCTTTATTATCACAATGAATGACTGAATTTCGACAAATTTTCTAGGCTCCTTTATACTGCAGTTAGTCTTGGCGAAAAAATCTTCACCTTCCTCTGCCACTCCCCGTTAAATTTCAGCACCGAATTAAGGTACATTCCACATCTCTTCTGCAAGTTGTACGACAAAATTACCGTCACCATCACTACAAAGTCAAACCGGACAAACCGTTGAGGCAAAGCTGCCCCTCCGGCCAACGGACGCAGGCAAAAACAACCCGTTGTCGCAGTCCAAAAATCTAGCACCGGTAGCAACACTCGAAGAAACAATGATAACCTTGTCATTAAGAGACCAACCCATTCGTTAATTAGTTCATTTCCACGCATACCTTACGTGCCTAAACATGCTCCCATGGGAAAAAACGATAGATAAATTTTCAGAGGTACGTAAACTTCTGGTGCTTTGAACTGAGATCATCTCTCTCTTTCACGACTTTTTCACGGTCAAAAATTCTGAACTGTTGTAAATTGAATTAAATTACCATATCTGCAAAAAAACTACCAGAGAAGAGATGTTTATCTGTATTCAAACTAGAATGTTAGTGGAGGAACGTGAGTTACGACACTTTAAAAGAGAATTGAAGATTTTATCTGCGTGTTTAATGAGCAACTTACATCAGGAATTTGAGGCTGCCCTCATGTTAATCATCAGGAAATAACTTGAATGAACACAGTAATACCTTCATCTGCTTTTGTTTATGGTTGCAAATAACTTCGGAGAAAAGCAAGCCCAGGAGGCAATTGTAAAAACGTTCCTTTTTGTTGCCATTACAGAGTCATGTGCATACTACTATAATCTTATGGACAAGCGCACATGACCGAGTTGCTCGGCATTCCAATTTTATTTCGTTTTCCTTGTCTTCATATACAGTTAAAATGAAAAAAATAGACATAAGTTATTTATGGACATACATATCCTTATTTTACTCACAACTTATTTTACTCTTTAACTTATTCTAACTGCAACATACGGCGTTTAAATATTATTACCAAATTATAAGCACCTTTTCTTACCGATGTTTTTTCTTTCTTATAACAATCAATTATTTTTTTACCTCACAATTTTTTTCATTAGTATCGCAGATCTCAGTACTGGACTCAGATATACCTATGTACAATACTTTATACAATGCTTAAACAAAGCCTATTCCTTTTGTTTCGGTATAATGCAACAAAGTCATGAACAGGAGTGATCACGAGCTGATTTGGGAATTGACGATGAACAGCTTACCCTCCAGTAAAGACATCTAACGCAAATCTTTAACGAAGAATCAATTCATTGTGGAAAGAGAAGCGTTATGATTCTTTGAGTGCAGCTCAAAATCGATCTTGCCAAAAGCAGCTGAAAAAATTATCCGAACTTGTGCTTATTCTCGAATAATATATTTAACTAAAAATGAACAAAAAAACATTATGGAAATGAAAAATTAGTAGAACCATCGTTAACTATAACTGTCAGTGATGAGGCATACCCAACCAGCGCGACCGAGTCGACGCTTTCAAAGACGTAGTAGCTCGTAAATTTTACTGCTTGACTGCGCGCTAAATGCAATCAGTGAGTTCATCTACGGAGATTAGAGGGTACGCCTGTGTAAGTGTTCGATAGGTCACAGCAAGCGGGAACAGCAGCGAATTCAAGTGGAAATTGCAAACCGAAATTGTGATACGGAGCTGGTTCGCAGTGCCTTCCCTCTCTTGAATAAGAGGCTATCTCGTCATGCCTCATTTCGTAGAACTGAATTTTGATTTCCTCAAACTACAAATTTATAAAGATGAATCATCAAAAAAATAACTATTTTATTTATTCATCAGCAGTGAAATATGGCTTTTGTTCTTTATTTTAAGCGTGGAGTAGATTTTTACGGGAGATGTAAGCACTCAGCCACCCCGTTTCGCTACTCGAGTTCGGCCGCGTACGTACAGAGTGAAATAAGGCATCTATGGACATGAGCAAGGGTCCAATACATGGGACTTGTAGAACGTACACTAAATGTAGCTCACAGCAACCTATTTCTTTAATATAACCCTACAAACAACGTTTATTAAACACACGAGCATATTCACGTTACACTGTTTTGTATCAAATTTCACACTTTACCTGTGTCTAGTAATATGTGTTTTTCAGTACATATCTGTTTTTTCGGTCAACTTCATGAAGTGAGCCCACCTGAAGCAGCCTCGGTGCGTCCTGCCATGCAAATTTTCCTCTCGGACTTATCTATCACTATCTGCGTGCTAATTAACTTGAACTTGCCATCATGTTAATGAAGATTAATTGTACAGTGCTAGATTTATTTTCCAGGTGTAGAATTATGTGTTAAGGCTTGGTTAACAAATGAGGTGCTTAATCATTAGTTTAGAGTACATATATTACTTAAGAGCAGAATTACGTCTTAGATGCTAGATTCATTTACTCCGGGTAGATCTATTTTCACGCGTCCGTTTACCTTTAATCGCATTTTTAGGATTATTATGTTAACTTATTTTCGTACGTTGACTTACTTCTTCCGCACAGATTTATCATTTTAAATTATTTATTATTTTAGAGAAGATATCAGACTTGAAAGAAGAAATATCGTTTATGAATTAATTTAATAATTGAAGCAAAATTCCTCATTTGATTAGATTGATATGCCATTCAGAGGAAGGAAGATACATTGATTAAGAATAGATATATTGTTTCGGTATGGACATGTTTTTTGCAGTTAGCGACAAAAATATTTTCACATTGTTCAATACTTATAGTGATTTCTCGGTATATTATGATTGCACGATTCTTAACTTTTTAAATTTTTTTTAATGCACATAAAAGATTTTATAATTTGAGTTTCAGAATGAGAAATTTACATGTTTCAATAAAATAATGCACAAATTTTAATTTTTGTAGAAAATTTCGTGGAAAATTAATTTATCTGAATATTTTAGAAAGTTTCAATGGATGCAAAGTTTAAGTTTAACGTAGTGCAATAATCATCATCATTGTCACGCTCACGTTGAGGGCAGGATAGTTGAATTAAAACTGCTCAGGCCTGGTTTTGAGAGAAAAGATGCGATACTCATAAGTTCGGTAATAGTTATAAAATTATAAAATTATAAACTTCTCTAGCCCTAATGTGCTATTGATTTTCAAGAAGCTTAAAGAGTGATGATTTCACTTAGTCGTAGGATATCGGCGAAATGGAATGAAATTGACCAAGAGCTAAGTGTTAACTTCACCTGAGCTCTCGTGACTTGAATGCGCGCGATGTTCGGAGCGCATTGGTCAAGTTTAGGAAAAAGTAAAGCAGAGCCAAAATTAATGGATTTCAAATTTCAACAATTTCCTATATTTTTTAACTTGAGTATTTCTGTAGTGCATATTTCCCGTTTCAAACCATTCACTGCAAAATTTTCTTTTTTCATTGATTCCAAAATGATTTCATAGTTTTTAATAGCTTATGGTCCTGCTCTCTGATGTTGAAGATAGTAGACCTTCAAATTTCATACTCACCCAGTAAAACACCAATATATACTTTTCCACAATTGCTCTTATAAAAAGCAATGTAAAATTTACTCGATTTCGTTTTTAATGTCCGTGCATTTTCACAAATATGTTGATCAAATTGAGTTTATTAAATATCTCACGTGTTGTGTAAGGTAAAGGAAATATAGAAACTAATAAAGCATGTAAAGACAATGATTGTTATTAGTATTGATGTGTAATTTATCTTCAAAAAATAAAATCAAACTTTAATGCAGACATTCCAGTATGAGAGGACGCTATTCACAAGAACTTGAAGTTGAAGAATGCTCCGTTTTAAGGCGCTCTAGAGTATGTCACCAGGTTCAGGTTTACTACAGGTGTATGTCACGAAGTTTAACGCAAGATATGTGGCAAAAAATATCACCAGGACTCGTGGACGCACGACATCAACATATTTGCTCGAACAATTCAATGATGTTTAAATAGCAACTGCTGACGTGGAAATAGACGTCCACGAACGCCTCGTCACAAGCTGCAGCATCTTACAGCAAGCTCACGTTGTGCCTGAACTTCATTTGATGTAGGAAATTGCCTCTGGGGACGAGAACTGTGGCGTCATGAAAAATATTCAGTTTTTTTTTACGAAATTTACAGACAGAAATTGGAGGCAGAATGGCAAGGCTTTCCCTACGAAAAATACGGTGCCAAGTCTTAAATATGGATGAGGTTGCTCGATATTTGGAGTGGTTTCAGCTCGAGTAAAACTGGTAATTTAATCACGTCCACAGCTGGGATGAAATCTGATAACTTGTTGCATAACCTGAATGAAAACCTCAAGTCATCAGAGCGCAAATTTTGGGCTTTGATGACAGTTATAATTCCAGCAAATATTTCCCTAAATTTCTTGCTCGAAACGTACGTCTAAATCTGTGACTTCATACCTTCCGAATGATGACGCTACCGTTTTTCTATGGCTGTTAATGAGTCCAGACTTGAAGACATTCGGTAAAAAATGAATGTAATTGAAATTTTGAGTGCATCGTCTTGAACAAAAACACTCTCCAGAATTAAGCACATGTTTCTTAAGAAGAATAGAGAAATATAGCTGCACAAGTATGTTCAAATTTAATTGATAAATATAAAAATAGTTTAGTGGAAGTTACCATGGTGAAAATCTTGTTGCTGACTACTAATATTATTACTATGCTCGCTTTTAGTAGCTGTAGTAATATGCTTTTACTTAGACAATTGATTATTTCCTTAATAAATTTGATCTCTTGAATGAGTTCTTTTCAGGTTTTAGTTTTGAACTTTGTCCGTACTTAATTACGTAAAATATTTTGGAATTACAGAGTGACCAAACTCTGAGATATTGCTGAAAACGCTAAAGAACGGTAGGTCTACGGATGACTTCTTCGTTGATAATTTCGTTGACGGAGTGGATTGGTTCTACTGTATACTTTGTGAAGGATTTATTTCTGAAGGTTTAACTTGCACAATGCGCTTCTCATGCGTAATAATATTACTGAAAAGTTACACTCGAACGATTTTTAAAATCTTTCTCATACGAGAAGCTTAGAAACATTTCTGAAAACAAGCCTTCTGTGAGCCCGTGGATTTTCAAAGAAAACATGTGGTTCAGTTGTCTCTGACATGTGCAATAAATGAATGAATCGAATTTATTTATTACTACAGCTCTTAAATGAATCTGATTTTTTGTTGAAAAGTTGAAATGGAAAACATAATAAATTTTGCGTGTCTTATGAAATGTGTAGTCAAAAAATATTTTATTCTCTGGCTAAAATGCTTTTGAAGTGTAATTTTTTAACAAAGAGCAGAAATTTTGCCGTTAATACGTAAAAAGGCCATTTAAGATGGTGTGTTTATTTGTGTGCTTTCGATTCCCACAGAAAATATTGAACGAACTAATTTTCATTTATATTACTTTCTGTTGCCACAAAACATCAAGCTAAAATGTGACACTCTGTGGCACAGAACAAAATTTGAGCGAGTCAATAAAATCTATCACATTCATATTCTTATAAACTAGTCAGAAAATCTGAACAAGGACATTGATGTAACAAGATGTTCTCAAAAGTTTATTTCTCTGTGAAAAATCTTAATTGTATCTAACAAATTGGACACAATTAATCTTCTTCATTGTTCAATGCAATGGCTAAATCTATTCGTTTTTTTCATGAATATCATAGGCTCGGCCCAAAATTTTGAACTCTAACTATCTAACCATCCTACGTGTAATGACTGACACGTCACGCAATTAAAAACTTGACTAGCCAAGTCAGATGAGCACAGCTACAAGTTTCTTACCCTAAATTCGCTACAAACATTTTACCCCGACTATGCGCTCAAAATTAGTCCGAGCCACGCAACCCCGGTGAGGTCTCGCGTGTCGAACAGTGCCTCACAATTGATGAACTGGAGATATAATTTGATATTAAGCTTTTCAACAGTTATAAAAGATTTTTGATAATTCAAAGCAGTACGTGAAGCGATACAGTTCGTGTTTTTCAGAAATAAAAAAGTTGAAGTAAGAAAGATATTTGTACATTTGTTTTTCGAGCATTTTAAACTTCATTTGCTGTTCATTTCATATATCCAACCATGTGCTGGAACGCAGTGAAAGTTATTAAAAGAATAAGCATAAATAGCTTACAATAATAAGAACTGTAAGAAATGGTGTGCTGTAAGTTAATCAAAACAGTGTTAATATTTTTGTGTTAATACATCAAAGATTCATTCATGTGTCATTTCATTCCCAATCTCCTATGTTGAGTTATCCCAGCTAACCTTCCTCAACATGATGCGGCCGCATAATACAGACAAGTTAGTCTCCTGCGCATGAGCCGAGTTCCATAACTTTTGCAAGAAACTTCCAGCTTTTGTATATCGACAAGCAACATGTGCAGTGCGAAGAGGCCACGTGGAGTAAATTTCACAGCGAATAAAACTGTCTCGGGTTTTTTCTACTTCTTCACTACGTAATTGGCTTAAGTGCCGATTTATTTCTAGTCGTTTATTGCAGCCATTGTTCAATTGAAGGAGACGACGGCTGCTGGGCAAAACTTCAGCCTTTCTCGCGTCCAGTAGCGCGGGAGGCTGTAATGGCTTTACGGCCCCGCGCTGTTCATTGTGCACCAGCGCACGATACTCTGTAGCTGGTGCTGGTGCTAGCTACCAGAGCGTGGAGTATTTATTACATATTGCTACTGATACTGGCACGCATGCAACCAGATAAATGCTTTGATTATATGATGACATCTACATCAAAATTACTTGTATAAATGTTATTTCCAATTACTTTGCTCTACACATTTTTATCTTGTTTATCTCGTGAAGTACATCATTAATTCAACAAATGATGAGCTAATAATGAGTTTGGTGCTAAAGGTGGTTCAATTTTGTGACTCAAGTATTATAAATATACATGGGATTTGGAAAAAAAACTTGAAACCAAAAAGAACGTAAATATATCTTTTCGATAAAGAATACCAGACACTACCTTTTTAATCCACTTGAAAATAATTAAATTGCGTGGCATGCATGCATCAGAGCCAAATTTTCATTAAAAATTGATCTGGTCAGTTTCCAGTCTGTGCACGAGCGCGTCCCCTCAATACCTAATTATAACACATTTTTTTCAGAAAATTTCCGAGCTTTAGTAAGAAATTTGATTAGTGAAGTCGCGACTTGAAACATCACGGCGTTATTTGTGAGTTAGAACTGTCTCTTGTTCGTAAAATCTGTTTCTGAAAGAATTATTCAACTATTTGCTTTCTCTTCTCTCGATTTCTCCATATTGATGATTAAAAAACGTTTGAATGAATTTCACCATAAATAAATTAATTAGTATACCTTCACCGTAAACAATGACGGCGATTTTTTAAAGTCAGAACTAAACTCTATATTCATTCGTGAAAATTGTTTTTAAATGAACAGCTTGACTGAGTAACATTTCTTTTTTGGTGTTCTATACATATATGCAGTATATGCTAATAATACCCTCGATTAAAATATTTTTGTTCTCGTGCACTAGTGAAACTTGCATCACAGGTACGGTCATAAGGCATCCTTATAAGAGCTTCACAGACACACGCACCAACCAAGCAAGCAACAACCGAGTATTGTTTTTTAAACTATTATAAGCCAAGTAGCTTCTGAAAAAAATTGCTATAGCTTTTCTGCATTTCAATTTTCTCTTTTAAGCTGCATTTTCTTAACGATAGATTCAATATTCAGGGCATGTTTTTGACTTAGAAGACGAAGAAGAAGAATTTTTTGGAAAATTTATTTTAACTTAGAAACAAAAGTGAGCAGATGCCAGGTTTTCACATCATTTGAGTAGTAACTATGATACTAACCATGCAAACAGATCTCCATTGTAATAACGTAGGAGAAATTGAGCACATAAAATAAATATATATTAATTCATAAATTAAGGAAACACGTGGCGTTTTATTACATAGTCTGAGCAGATGCCTGGTTTTTATTTTATTTGAATGGTATCTACGATACCAACCAAGCAAGCAGATTCTCATTGTAATAACATAAGAGAAATTACGCACAAAAACCTTTACATTTAATTATAAATTTATGAAGACACATGGCATTTTCTTGTATGGTGTTGATTACACCGGAAATACACGTTTGAATCTATAGCCAGGTGTATTAGCAATATTGTGCCTGTGTACTAATAATTCTTCATGTCATATTGTGCCTGTGCTAATTCTTCATGTCGATCTCAATTTTTTGGCCACAAGAAGACTAGCTGTTGCTGCTTTGACATTTATACCATGAACTATCCCTCATCTAAATTCAATTGACCATTTCTAGTGAAATAGTGGTAATTTACAAGTTAAATTGCTTCATAGAAAAATTCTGTTACTATCCTTGTTGATTTAATCCTTACGCGTATAGTTGCGAGTTGTACAATGGTATGTACAACAGCTTCTTTGAGATGCACTTATGCTGGGAAAAAAACATGTACAAAGCGAGCCCCACCACGCCGGATACGGGTTGTTAGATCGATATATTTCTAGCAATTAATGATGCTATGATTGATTACATTGTCAATGTCGAACGCGTTCCCGCAACTGCATTACATTCCACAGCACACAAGCCTTGATAGCCGGGGACCATTTCGTTTTTGCTATGTGATAGCAGAAGTGAACCGCTTGAATAACCGATACTTACCGATTCTACAGTGCAGAACTTTTTATTACCAGGTACTGGGGGAAAAAGGCAAATGAGTTAGGATAGAGAAAATTGCATGTTTAATTTCTTGCGTACGCCGAACCATACAAGCTACACCTCATCGGTTCGGCTTCACAAACTATTCAGTTTCTGAAAGATATTCATTGAAAGAACCAACGCTGCCTATTTTTAAATTTGTGGAGTATAATGGAATGGGGATTAACGTTTCCGTCGAGAATTTTAACACCTATTGATAAGCGGAAATTCCCGCCAGTCTCGAGCCTGAGAAGATCTGCTTATCTCGGTCCACATCGACCTCGGCCCCCTGCAATGACTACAGAGGCATGACTGATTATGGGACTCCTGAGGGTAGAATTATGGAGCTCAGGGAAATACTTGAACTTCTTCTGCTACAAGCACAACTGATTTCAGTCGATAAATTTACTGGCGGGATTAGACTAATTGAGCAAGAAATGATAATTAGAGTCCTGACGGAAGCAATATAATGGTCAGGAGAATCTTATGCCTCCCTCTGCCAACATGGGGACTCCAGTTCATTAACTTATGTGTGTAATAAAATTATGTAAGCATGGAATTTGTCGATAAATTCAACGTAGGGATTAAAATATCAGACTAAAGTTGTAGGCGTTAAATCTGGTAGTTAATGTGGATTAGGTAAATTGAGACGAATTCCCCACACTAAAATTTTATTTGGAAAGCTTCTATACATGGAGCACTAAATTTTAAATCTACAGCTCGGACCTACAAATCCTCTAGCTTGTAGTTACCGAAAGAGTTTCTGTAACTGCTCTTTCGATATGCATGACGGTAAAATTACAAACAATAGCGATTAGTGTAGCTGGAGAGCGTGGACTGGATTCAGAATGCCCACCCCGGTTGTGAACTAGTGAATGTCAAACGCACATTTCCGTCGTAGTTGCGCCACCGACGTTCTTCTCCGCGCAGGTAGCGCAGCCCTGACGCATGGGGACCCTGCAGTGGTGCTTGCTGCTCCACCGATCGCTGTGTGCCTTGAATGTTTAAACTGGTCAAGATGTTGAGATTGGTGGTCGTTTTGGTCTCTGTTTCCTGCTCTGCAGGAGTGTACATTCTTATTAGAACCTAGAATACCGTCATTATCCTAGAATACCGTATAGCACTCAAACATAGCCTAGTTTAGGAATGGTGTGAGGGTAGTTCATGTGTAATGATATTTGCATTTTGAAATTCTAGTTAAACTTATACAACAACATGGGATACATTTTGGCTCCAACAGCAGTTTCCTTTAAGCATTTTTTCCCTATCCCCAGTTGCGCTTCAAAAGAGGAAAATGAACAATTCAAATTCGTCGAAGAAGTTTTGAAAATTTAAAATCTTTTAGAGCAGTACAAGACCTCTTATACTTTCCTCGCATCTTAATAAAATCTAACTGCGGGAAAATTCCGCATCGACATTCACTAAAATCTGCTGAGTAATATTTTACACTTGCAGAAGATTTAGAAATCACTCAGAAATTGCTACAAAAATGACAGTCCCAGTTTTGGCGCAGCTTTGTTATTCAGAGGGTGTCCCTTAAATGTTCTGCCAATGATGATCTATCTTGCTGCTGTCGGATTGAACTTCGCATCTTCAATGCAAGAGCGTCATTGGACATTCGCTTTAAGAATCCAAACCTGTTTGGATGCGCTTAGCCCGCAATGTTGGATTCGACATGGCCAGTTTTAGGGATTCGGAACACACTAAAATGAGCAGCTTGATTTCCACACGAATCACGAGTGTAGGTTGAAATAGACGACGCATTGCTCTTGCAAAAATGCATTCAGTGGATTCTTGAAAGTCTGGGTTATAACTTCCATACTGTATTACATCTAATTGACCAAATAAAAGTGTACTTTTGTTATGATGTATCAGTAAAATGATTATTTAAATAGAAAGCTTAGATTTGATTGTACGTAAATATATCCATCATTAATCATTACAAAACGAGCTATTTTGAACATATAATACTTACTCACATTCCCCCTTGCAAGATTTTTGGTATTTACAAAAATGTGCTTTTTTATTTTTAGTGATCTTCGAAAAACTTTCCACTTCATAACACCAGAAGAAAACAAGAAATACCTGTTGAGAAATTATCACGGTAAAGCTCATCATCAGCTGAAGTGTCAAATTAAAAGATAAATTCATATGATTTTGCCTCATGCTTTCGTTAACATTATCGAACAGCAACTTACATTTGTCGTCTGTTACATGTACTGGCATAGAAACAAGCTCTCCTTCTCTCTTACTTGTAAACTATTTCTAATTAAGGAGATTCCTGAGCAATTAGCTGATTTAGCCAGGAAAAGAAAGTAGCAGACATCCTCCAGCAGTGGCCCCACGAAGATAAGCCCGTCACGATCGCGCACCCGTACACTCACTTAATACGGCCGTCTCGGTCGCCTCCATGTGCATCTCTCATCAACTGCAGCATTAGCTCAAGCATTAAGGTCAGTCGGGGATTAGGTTCATTTACAGTGAAAGATCTGATTTCATCATGAAATAACGCAGGGATGTAAAAAGATGTAAACCAGATTTAAATTACCTAAATTGCTAAACTTGTTATAGATCTCCTTAAAACGTTTAACTAGTTCTGAATTGGCTGAACCGCTCAACTAGTCTTAGATCAGCTAAAATAAGCAACATAGTTTTCCATTAACTAAACTGGTAAACTAGTTTTAGTCAAACTGCCTCAGTAAACGAATTTAAAATCGACAAAGCCGGTGAAGTTGTTTTGAATCCCTTCAACGGTTGAACTTACTTCAAATCCCAGAAACTCTAAAATTAATCGTTAAGCTACCGATTTACTAACGTGTTCCGAATAATTCGTGTAATTTTCAGTTTCTCTCCAACTGTAGCTATTAGAAATGAATGAATACTCAAACAAAGTAAAAAGTGAAAAAGTTGTTCATAACCAAAGTTACTTACTATAAGTTCAATTTGAAGTTTCTTGGTATCTTGGAGCGCGGTAATGGCGGGTTGTTCGACTGACTTTAACTTAAAACTTTAGGAGTAGAAGATAATGAGACCCGTACGTTTCAGTGGCACTTTTTGATTTCCTTAGAACAATAAAAACGAAACACCCAATACTGTTCACGCAGAAATGGTAAATTTTGAGTTGAAATAGCTTCGTGAGAACAATATTGTTTTTCCTCAATCCGCTGTGAACTTTGATATTCATCATAAATTTTCCTATTCAAACTTATTCGCCTGGTCTCAATAATGCCCAGTTCAAGTCATGAGTCATTTGACTACTTCATCGCAGCCTCCAAATAAACAGATCATAACCGTACGCTCATACAATCAGACAATAAAAATTGCCACCTTCTCATGTGTATTCATGAAATTTCAAAATGCACGAACAGCTCCCCATCGGCATTCATAGGTCTTGTTGCGTATATAAATCTAAACATACACAGGGAGATGAGTGAGAAATTTTCTCTTGATGAATCTCGCTGCCAATGTGGGCTAGTCTTCGTCATCAAGTATTCGGTAACGTAAATTTAAAGACAGATTTTAACCCCTCACACAAAAATTTTTTTGTTAAAAACGTTTCTTTTTCAGGCTAATTTTCTTTTTTGGTTCTATATAGTATTTTGGATGCTGGTTATGAAATCAGTTAGTAATTACTTTTTTCCTATATCTGTGGTTAAGTTTTTATTTTAAAAATACCTTTGTCGGCAAAAACGAGTCACCCCCCTCCTTTTCCTCCTCACATGTCGAAAAATAGTCCTTGTCTGATAAACTGGCAGAGTTATCAGAAGTTTTCATGCTTCTGAGGGAAGGTTCAAACTCACTATCTTCCGTTGAACTAGACATTTGGGATGAAACACTTCAAAATGCTACAAAAAAATGAATGCAAATGTGGATGCAAACAATACCCATCCGATGATAATGGCTGTTGGAGCAAGTCTAGTAACAATGTCCTAGAAATCCCACAGCTCTACCATATCGCCTCTGCCAGACGTACGATTTGGCGAGAATACTCGTTTCACACATGGAAGGGCTTACAAAGGCTTCAAATCGACGAGTAAATACGTATGTAACTGGTTTTTGAAGGTAAAGCTTTAGACGAGTATACTCGTCGCCGACTGAAAAAAAGAACATTTTGCGAAGACGAGTATACATGTTTCTTCCGGAGAAGGGGTTAAAATAATGGTAAACACAAATTTAATTAATTGACATCAGTAGTTACGCTACGCTGTGTCCATCCCACCTGCTCCGATTTGTTTCGTTACGGCATCTCAAGTAAATTTTTAAGTCTTATTTTCTCGTTTCCTGTACTTTAGGCTGCAGTTGTCCTCATCCGAACACTCAGAAAAAGTACCGAAATCAGATTCTATGTACAGATTGTACACCACAGGGGGGTTGGACAAAATAATGGAAACGCCTAACATTTTGTAATCATAATCATTGAATATGTTTTAAACAATCAAAACTTGACACATTTTAATGTTTAATTGTTTATTATTGTAACTATTTGATATTTTATCTAACTTAATTTTGTCTACAGATATTTCAAAGAAAAATTTGGTTATAACTTTATAAAATGACAGACCTCTGTGACTCTCTAAGAGGCTAAATTGTTGGTGCTCGTATGGCAGGTGCTAGTGTAACAAAAACTGCCCGAATGCTTGACGTTTCAACAGGTACTGTCTCAAAAGTAATGACTGCCTTTGAAAAGGAAGGAAAAACGTCCTCAGCAAAGCACAGGTCTGGCCAAAAGTCGAAGTTATCTGAGATAGACCGTCAGACTCTAAACCGAATTGTTAGAGAGGATCGCAAGACCACGGCACCTAAAATCAAAGCAGAGCTTAATGAACATGAACATCTACAGAACCCAATTTCCATTAAAAAACTGTTCGTCGGGAGCTGTACAAACCTGAATTCTATGGAAAAGATGCAATTAAAAAACCTCTGCTCTCAAAAACAAATGTCTCGAAGCGCTTATAGAGTGGTGTAGAAACCACCAGAATTGGTCCGTCGAAAAGTGGAAAAATGTAATTTTCTTTGACGAATCATCGCTTACCCTATTTCCGACATCCGGTCGAGTGTGGTTTGTAGACAGCCGAAAGAAGCATTTAATCTAGACTGCCTTCTCCCAACCGTAAAACATGGCGGGAGTTCTATGATGATCCGGGGTGCTATTTCTTGGAAATCTGTCGGACCAATGATTTACCTTCATGGTAGAATTAACAGTCGAGGTTATTTAGGAAATTAAGGCGACCAAGTTCATCCTTTGGTGCAAGCAATGCTTCCGGAGGGGAACGCCATGTTTCAAGATGGCAATGCCCCAATCCAAACAGCTAGAACTGTTAAAGAATGACATGAGGAACTTTCTAATGAAATTGAGCTTCTTATCTGGCCACCACAATCCCCAGACATCAACATTATTGAGCATTTATGGTCGGTTATAGAGATTCAAGTCAGAAGTACAGAATTTGTAGGAATCAATACCTCGGAGAATTGAGGCTGTAATTGCCTCAAAAGGTTGACCTATGTAGGTGCGGCAATATTCTTCCTGCTTCCGGTATTCTTAGAACTTGGCGTGCATATGAAAGGTAAAAACAGGACGATTTCCGAACCATCGATTTCACTCCTTGTGAGAGGGGATGGAGCTCCTCCAGGCTCCCTCCTTGCTGTAATATAGGTTATGTAATCTTAGCAGTTAGCTTGTCAGAGAGTTTAATTGTTCTTTTTGTTCTTTGCAGTGCCACACCCTAGAACCCTAGAGAGCTATATAATTAATCATTTGACAGGGTCTCTATTTCTAGCGAGTAATCCTGTGTTCTCTGATAGCCCTGTGTTGCTGATAGCCCTGTTTTGCTGATAGCCCTGTGTTGCTGATAGCCCTGTGTTGCTGATAGCCCTATGTTGCTGTTAGCCCTGTGTTTCTGATAGCCCTGTGTTGCTGATAGCCCTGTGTTGCTGATAGCCCTGTGTTGCTGATAGCCCTGTGTTGCTGATAGCCCTGTGTTGCTGATAGCCCTGTGTTGCTGATGGCCCTGTGTCTCTGATAGCCCTGTGTTGCTGATAGCCCTGTGTTGCTGATAGCCCTTTGTTGCTGTTGGTTTTATTAACGAATCGTACCCGTTTCGTTTTTCCTCTCCCTCTCTTCTCATCTACGTTGTGTAGATTCTCGCTAGCAATTCTTCATTGATGGCGTGCCGCAGGCTGGACGTCCTCCTGGCCCCGGTGGAGCTACGCTTGAGCCCTTCTATAACTCGCCACAGTTATTCCTGCTACTGTGTCGCTACCTCGTCGCTTGCTGAGCTGCCTGTTGCCTCGCCCGCCTTGCAATTGCCATACTCCTGCATTTATCTTCTTGGCCCGTGCAACAGCCGCTTCTTTACCCTCATAATTTCTTTTAAATAAGTTTATTTTTCTTCTGTTATCAATAAATGAAATGTTCCGTTGTGTCTCATTACCCGAGGATTTCATTCAGTTGGGAGACCAGGTTGCGCACCACCACCATTAGAGTTCTTAGGGATCTTTCGGAAACTTGGCCCTGACAACCTACACCATATTAAAATATATTTTGTTTATTTTTCAAGGTGTTTTCATTGTTTTGTCCAACCCCTGTACATTATATTCTAAAGTGTCATTTAGAAAATTGATTATCTAGAATCACAACAAACACGTCTTCATGCTACGCGCAAGCTCCAGGTTGTATTAAAATTGTCAAAGAATCCAAGTTTGTAATCATGAAGAGAAGATCCAAATCTCAAAAGCTGATCGAGATTGGAGCCACGAAGCACATGCCTGGTATGGGAGAAGAAACTTTCTTATCAACGGTTTTTATGCGGCTCGTAAAGGAAACTGGCATGGCGCTGGAAAGTAGAGCGCTATCAAATTAATAGCGCTACAGCTTGAAAATCGTGATGGCATTACAAGACGTAAAGCTGGTCCAGCAACAGACGCTGCTCTGAAACATGTGCTCTGTCTTCATTAGGACACCTCGGAGGTCGTTTCGCCTTGCCGACAAAACAACGTTTCTCCTCCAGCGCCTCCTGCTAAGCGTAGGCATCGAGAATACTTTACATCAAAAAAAACATGCCAATGAAGGCATGCACCTCTTAGCAACGCCGTCCAGGCTGCTGCTCGAGTTGGCCATCTCTGCCCGCATAAGTTCACTCCCCTGCAGATCAGAGCTGAAAAATGGACAAATTATAGGGTTTGTAACTATTTTCCACGGACATTTTACATTTTACTTCATGTGAATATCGTTAACATTATAACGATATGTTTGCTAAAATAAGAAATGAGTGTGTTCCAATTCTCAGCTAGGCATCGAAGAAATCTTCCCCAGTGGCGCTAACCTCTTAGCTAAGTTTTTAAATTACGTGCAAGCATTAACTGATGGAAAAAAAATTTCCACTCAAATAAAAATTAAGGTGTAATAGATGAAATACTCGTAAATTAAAACGTTGCATCCAGAATCGTACTGCTATCATAAGCAGAATAAATCTCAATACCAATTTCTTATACAATGAAATGTTTTCAGTTTTTGACTTTCCAGTATTTCTGTTGTGGATTTAACCTCGCAACCCTGAACTACGAACTAAACGTTCGACAACGATTAGAAGAATAAAATCACAAACGCATTGTATTTACATTGTATTTTTTATTCATACTAAGAGTGCGCTACCCGCGAAATTGTGAAATTTCGATTAGAAGAAGTCATTTGCTTTAATTGAAAAATGAACTCGGTAAGTAATCATTAAAGCCAAATCCACGTAAGCGAAGTCGATCTATTGATCTTTTTATGCAAAAAGCAGCGATAAATATTTTGAAGGATACATGAATTATTCGAATTATCCCTGAAAATCAATCAAAAACTAATTACGGGTTCACTCCTTTCATGATAGAGTGAATTATTGTCGTTGCGATTGAAGAATGATTTAGGAGATACGATCGACCGCATGCATCACAACTTGACAAGTAAGATAAAGTTGCATAGCAGGACTAGACCATCACGATAAAGTTACGTAGCGCAACTTGACTAGTGTGATAATGCTGCGTAGTACAACTTGATCACCACGTTAAAGTTGTGTTTCACAACCGTACTAACACGATAAAATTGCGAAACAGACTTGATAGGTGAGAAAAAGTTGCGTTCCACTACTTGACAACCACGACAAAGATAGGCAACAGAACTTGGCAGGTTCGATAAAGTTGCGTTGCAGAAATTGGTAGGTACGATGAAGTTGCGCAACAGAACTTGGCAGGTACGATAAAGTTGCGTTTCACAAGTTGACTACATGACAATGGCAAGCCCCACAACTTTCATGGTCGGAGATCTGAGCGAGTTGTGCTGTTTACAAATCGGTTTTGGAAGCGAAGGCGAGTGTTTCTGTAAGGTATTTCATTTGTTTGGCCTGTTTCTGGAGCCTGGGAGGTCCAAACAGAGCAGCTACGAGAAGAATGGGCCGGAATCCCGCCCGTCATTTTGATGCTCTGCAAAGAAAACTTTCTTGCCTTTGATGAGGCAATGAGCACACAACGTAAAAAAATTCTTAAACTGAAGTGACTCCGACGCCGCTGTGGCTGCTCATGGGCCGGCCTCCAGCGCCGTGGCGGCAGGCACTACGTGGGCGAGCGTGAGCTGGCGTATGTGCCAACTGCCGCATGTTTCTGTTAACAATTGCTTATTTCTGTCATGTAAATCAAATTTCCGTCAACTACCGCATCTTTCTGTCAACTACTTTGTACTTTGTCAACTTTCACACATTTCTGTCAATTACCATTCATTTCCTTCCTCTAACGCCAAGTTCATTAGGGTTTATTAGCACGAATCCTCAGCGTTCGTTATGGTTTCTGAACATAGCAGTCAAATACACAGCAGCTGTACGAAGTCGCTGCTAGTGCATACACATGATTAGGCACGATACTGATTAGTGATTACGTGTTCAAATGTAGCGGTTCTGTCAACTGGAGACACTGAGTATGGGAGACATAAAGGCATTTGCGCGGTGGAAATTTCATATTTATTAAACTGGTTGCTGGCCAACTTATACGAAACTAGAACAGATGGTAAATGTCAGTGAATAAATTAAGAATATAAAATGAAACTCTTTGTTTGCCATGTGTACGGATTTATCTACAACAAAAACATGTACTGCCCATGGCAGAAGTATCCAACCATTTATGTGAAAGGTTTTAAAATTATAATTATTACTTTTCAGAATACTACAACAAAAAAAGACAAGTCTTCCAACCGTTTGTAGAACAAGAATTAAAATACTTCGGTTAAAAATTATTTAGCCACACTAACGGAAGGTCGCGCAAAATAGATCATTTGTATGGTAAAAGATGTTCAGAACCTTCAACATATCATTACTCATCATTCGAAAGATACTTCATACAGAAAATTTCTGTCGTATTAATTGCTTCAAATTCTATCGTAGGCTCAATAATTTGTAAATCTAAAGAATGTGAAACAGCCATCAACTTTGTTGAAGTCTCAAGTACCACGGAAAACCAGTGTTCTTTCATTGCGAAAGACGATGGGAGAGGCAAAAAAAAGCTAATAGCTACTCAAAAAATAGTTCTAAAGCCCCCTGTAAAATAATCAGGGTAGAAAACTACACTAGAACAACTTTAAAAGTTAAAGGATCTTGTAAAACTTCTCTATGAATGAGGTAATCGCTTAAATTTGCGAAATAACATTTAGACAAGGGAAATGTGTTTTCATAGACTGTCTTTTGATTTGGTTGAACTAAAATTGAATATTTTCGAAATAAAGCCGCTCGTCATGTATGGAGGTCGGATGGCGCTGTTCATGAGCCTGCAAATACTATTCCAAGCGTACAACACGTGTTGTACGTGGAAGCGTGGTAGCGTGTTGGCTTAGGGTAGCTTTGTCTCGCATGAGCCTGGGGCACTCCACGTCATTAAACCAAAAATGAATGGAGCAATGTATCGTTAAATTTTGAAGAATAATCCCTTCACAAGTGAGTTCTGTTTTTTCAAAATTTACCAGTCAAAACTTAACAGTGAACGTTCCAACAGGACAACGTCTGTAAACACAACGCAAATTTAGAATTCAGTTTCAGAAAAAAATTAGGTGTTAAGAATGGTCACGTATACTATACCACAACTTGGGAACGCATAACTTCATCACGTAGAAACCGTCTTAGGGCTGCAATAAAGAGCACGGGCTGTGCAACTCGCGAACATGAAATTGTCAGCTGCAGCACTTCAGTGATATGCCACCCGTGTTTTGTCGAACATGTATCCGCATGCAAGAAAAATTCAACGTTTTAATTTGCATCTTTAGTTCCACTCATAAGATTTGTAAACTAGCATAATTTCGTTTATGAAAACCAACAACAGTTTGATAAAACGAAAATCTTACGTGTGCAAAGACTTCTAGTCACTTACCTATTTCTAACTTCACTCTTTTGTCTTCTTTCCTGCGTTCCTCCATTCCTTTTTTCTGTTCTCATTCCTCTGTCTTTCCTCCTCCCTTTTTTCTTTCCTCCTCCCTTTTTTCTTTCCTCCCTTTCCTTTCTTCTTTCCTTACTAACCTTTTTGCCTTCCTCTGTTTTTAATTCTCTGTCCTCACTTTCCTTTTTCCTTTCCTCATTTTCCATTTCTCTTTCCTTACTATCCATATCGTTCTCTTTAATTTCTAATTTCCTTCCACCACTTTCCTTTCTTCTTTCTTTACTTTACTTTTACCTTCCTCACTTTTGTTTTTACCATCTTCAGTTTCTAATTTTCTTCCACCACGTTTTTTCCCTTCCTTGCTAATTGGAGTGTTTGCCAGCGTGGGCTCAGGTTATTCCTCCCATCCCTAGCGTTCCTCCCAGGCAAGTAAAATGTTAGGTGTCGAATGTTGAAAATTTGTTAGTTCTGCATGCAGAAATAAAAATTATGAGTGAACTTGATTAATTTGCTCTATCGTTCTAAAACATTCATACGTATTTACACATATGCAGAAGTCGGTAATCGAGCGATGAAATTTTAAGCTGCTAAATCAGCAATTTTTCCCCCTCCTTATGCCTTCAATCCAGACCAAAAATAAAATCACTAAACGATCAGCATGTTGGTCACGTGTGCGTTCTCGTATTTTTAATTTATTGCTGAAGTCCGCACATGAAATCCTTACAATTACTCTGCTTCACCGTCGGACAATTATGCTTGCATTCAATTAGCATAGGGTTCTTTGCTTCTTTGTCTGAGCGATGGGGTGACTTTTTGTGGATTTGCGCTAGGTTGTTTGTATGACATCACATCTCGAATGATTCTTCATGAAGACAACAGTTTTAGCTCTAAAGTGTGGCTGAGGAAAATCCGATGTTTTAATACTTGATTTAGATTCGGTTTTAAGGCTTCTCTTGCTTTTCGCCGACAGTGAAAACCTCGAGAAACGAATTTCCGCCCAACGCCAAGTGCCAAGATCTGATGAAGCAAATTATTTAGTTCACCATAACTAATTTCCGTTTCTTGAAGTAATTTCGAAATTCAGTCGTCATAAACTTACCGAACTAGCTGTGAAAATAGCTGTAAAACTAGCTGTAAAACTAGCTGTGATACTAGCTGTAAAACTAGCTGTGAAACTAGCTGTAAAACTAGCTGTGAAACTAGCTGTAAAACTAGCTGTGAAACTAGCTGTAAAACTAGCTGTAAAACTAGCTGTGAAACTAGCTGTAAAACTAGCTGTGAAACTAGCTGTAAAACGAGCTGTAAAACTAGCTGTAAAACTAGCTGTAAAACTAGCTGTAAAACTAGCTGTGAAACTAGCTGTGAAACTAGCTGTGAAACTAGCTGTGAAACTAGCTGTGAAACTAGCTGTGAAACTAGCTGTAAAACTAGCTGTAAAACTAGCTGTAAAACTAGCTGTAAAACTAGCTGTAAAACTAGCTGTCAAACTAGCTGTCAAACTAGCTGTCAAACTAGCTGTCAAACTAGCTGTCAAACTAGCGGTCATAGCTGTCAAACTAGCTGTCAAACTAGAGGTCATAGCTGTCAAACTAGCTGTCAAACTAGCTGTCAAACTAGCGGTCATAGCTGTCAAACTAGCTGTCAAACAAGGTCTAACTATCGGTCAAACTAGCTGTCAAACAAGGTCTAACTATCGGTCAAACTAGCTGTCAAACTTGCAGATATAAGCTACTCACGAAGCACGACCCTCAAGAGCGACGTCGTGTAAGTAGCTTATAATTGAGAATAGTTTACTCATGCTATTGCTGTCTCACTCAAGATCTTGAAAACATTCGATGAAATGTGAGCTAAGATACGATTTGTCAAAGTATTTTTGTAGCTGGTGAAGAAATTTAGAATCGTAAGCTTCCTTACATGTCTTCAATTTTCGATGATTAGAGGCTTCAAAATTTCTACCCCGAGCATAGTGGTATATATGCTCCCGAGAACGGTGGAGCAAAAAATCAATTTTAAGCATTATGAGCAGAAATTTTTTCGCAATTGCTCACAGTGACAACAATAATTAAAAATTCTGTAGCTAGCAGTGTAGAGAACCCTAAATATCATGTCTTGAATGAAAAATAGGAGATTTAATCCATTGGGAAGCCTAAACTAGCGAAGCAGGGTCCATCATTTTCACAGCACAGAACCATTCAGTTTTGCGAATGGAGTTTGCAATGTAAACTTCAGGGGCTTCGCATGAACTCACTACATATTTCTGTAAAGTAAATCAAATTTCCGTCAACTACCGCATCTTTCTGTCAACTACCCGCATCTTTCTGTCAACTTTCACACATTTGTCAATTACCATACATTTCCTTCCTCTAACGCCAAGTTCATTAGGGTTTATTAGCGCGAATCCTCAGCGTCCGTTATGGTTTCTGAACATAGCAGTCAAATACACAGCAGCTTTACGAAGTCGCTGCTAGTGCATACACATGATTAGGCACGATACTGATTACTAGAGCCCGGACGTTTAGGCATTTATAAAAAGGCATTTATGGCACTAAAACATTGGCACCTATGGCACTTAACCATAGGCATTTATGGCAGTAATCTAGTAATCCAGTTGCTCCATTTCCTTCCACTTTTTCTAAAGACACGCATATTTTGAAGCTATTAAGTACTAAAATTCAACGGAGAATAGAGTAATCAACAGTGCGATTGTGATTGAACGTCAAAAAATTTTGCCCAAGCATGCTCAAGTTTCACGGATCCTTACTGAGCTCCCACTGCGATGCCACACGACTGGTTGAGTGGCAGTGAAGAGGATCTGCGGCCAGTCAAACACCTCACTGGTCTCCGCTCGGCACACCATTCAGATCAGAAACGACGACATATCATTGGCAAACTCTTGAATAAAGATCATTCCTTGAACAGGGCAGGATTTCCAAGTTCCAGTTGCTCCATTTACTGATGAGACTTTTTTGTCCTTGATTGTGTGAGTACGGTTTCCTGTCTACTTCGTTATCATGTAACCTTAATTAGGAATAATGTTACCACGCTATCTTTCCCTTTAATTCATCTTCTTCTCTCTTTCCCTTATTCAGTTCAGTGGAATCTCCATACGATAGACAAATTTTAAATGCACCGTGTAAATTTTTTCCTTCATTTGAATTGAGCCATTTCGTACCTCTAAGGCATTGAACAATTTTACACCGAATGCAATTTCTTTAGAGTAGCTTTTTTCTACACCGCAAGAAGGATGTACGGTGAAGTCTGTAAATTATGCTAAAGGTGCAATAGATCATTTGCATTGCTCATCTGTGTGCAGCACACGTACGCCACAGCGTGGGCTACTGCGAGAGGGGAGCGAGCTTCTTTATATTTTGACTTATTGCGTGCTCCGCCACCTACCCAGCTCCATAGCCACACTTACTCTATAATGGGAAAACTAAAGCCACGCATACGCATTCCAAGCAGTATTCCCGTAGCGAAACTTGGCTTGCAATTCGATCACCGAAATATTCTGAATTTTTCTCATATTTAATCCAAGATTAAAGGCAATATGCTCATCAGTTTTGATGGAGACCCCGACGTTTCATGGAAATTGTAATCATAAGTGCAGGATAACAGCCTATACGGTAAAACCTCTGTGCTTCTGAACTGATGTTGCGTTTGATTTTGGTCTTGATTGAGCTTGTCTCAGCTTGACCGAGGCGAATGCTATTTGCTGTGAACAGAAAAGACGTACGTTCGCACTTATTTTTTTAAATGCAAACTTACCTAGTTGAGAATTTATGTCTGACAGCCTGTAGAAGAGATGACGAACCGACGCTAGTCATGCCACTAGAGGTTATGCTGACGGATTCAAATGCTCGTCTTAAAAACTTGAAATTTAATTTTTTATTTTCTCTGGCATATAGGAGGAACTATATATTACTGGAATATTCAAGTCTCATGCAATGTAGCTCAGAATAATTAGCACGCCGTACAACAGAATTTCATAAACAAAAACTTATGTACCATAAGGTCGTCCCGGCCAACACGAGGGCATGTCGAGTTGGTGAAGGCTCAGGCAAATGGCCAGGGCACCCTAAAGGTAGCAGCGCGTCCACCGAATAGTGTCCAATAATGTTTCTTGCGTCGAACGACTAATGTTACACTTATTTATTCCGTTAAATCTATTATCTATCTTATTCCAACGCCTATATGAAATGCGTCCCATCATATTCAAAGCGTGCAACTCACACACCGGTTTATTATAAACATATTCTCGTCTACCTAAATAAATGTTTAGCATTGGATCGCCTTTTGAAATAAAATTTCGGTAAAAGAAAAGTAAAAACATTTTGCAAAAAAAGTGAAATATAGTATTTTTCGGGATGTGATGTGAAAATTAGTGCAGAAAACAGAAATGATGTCCACATTTGAATTACAAAACTATAACCAAGAAGATAGGCCCTGTACTCATGAAGCTATGATAATCAACAGAAATGACTCTCACTTCTGTGGTTTGGGACCGTTTCAGATAAATTGTCCCAAACGATTGAGTTTATCATTTGTGAAACTTAAGATTACCTATTTCGTCTTTGCCAAGCGTAGACAGAGACAATGCAAGATGAGTCAATGCAACGTTAGCAAATTGAACCAGGAAGAATCATCTAAGAGAGAGCAGAAGAAAAATTACTTGAACTAGTTAAATTTCGTGAAGTTAGTAATCGTCCTGTGCGCAAAAATACCCAATGAGAAGTAAATCCATTGCTGTCAGGGATTTCAATTCACACGTAATTTGTGAATCAAAAATGAACGTATGCCTTTTCCTGCAGTGCATGGCTGATCTTTGCAAATTTTGTCATGTATCGTGGTATAATGCGTGATTAAAATGTTTTCAAGTGACTGTTGTAGCATTGAGCAGTCAAGAAATAGGGCTTGAAAACTAAAAGATGTAACGGTGATTTCTTCGCTTGTAAGGAGAATCCTGTTAGCAGCATTTCTTCATTAGACAAAAACAGTGCTTAAGTAAGAACATCAGTAAAAATTAAACAAAAACGTGAAGAGCAATCAGGCTGACTCTTTTCCCGGAGCACATATGATTTAGGCGTCCAAATATAGCCTCTACATGCATAGGGTGGCTGAAATTATTGATGCAACTGAGAAAAAGTTAGACTTGGTAAACAACTATGCCGAATTCTGTGCATGCTTTCCCCACTATAGCACCAAACACCTCAATCATTACCTTCAATTTAATGCATCACCAACCACCACATGCACCACCAACCACCACATGCACCACCAACCACCACATGCATCACCAACCACCACATGCACCACCAACAACC
>JACJUY010003350.1:68980-82920 GCA_014220935.1 Platorchestia sp. MABIK
AACCACCACATGCACCACCAACCACCACATGCACCACCAACCACCACATGCACCACCAACCACCACCTGCACCACCAACCAAAAGCTATTCATCTCACATCGGCAGCATGCGAGGGGAGATCTCCCATTGTGCGGCTCTTGTTGTGTAGCACGGGCTGTTCGATGCATCTTCCATCTTCCTTAACGAAGTCCATCATTATTTTGTTCCTTCAATAGCTTGGGTTGGTCTCAAGCGTTGAACAGAGTAGAACGTATTTTTTATAGGTGGTCAGACTGCCATTAGGTAGATTCATTAAGCGGTTGCTGTCGGTAGATGCCTGTTGAGAGGCCGTATCATTGTGGTAGATATTGTGCCATCATGTTGACTTGGGATATCATTTATATATAGTATCTCAAAAGTACCTCCAAAAGCCCCCTAATATCGCTGAGCTGTATTTTGTAATAATACATCACTGGATCAGCCAGAGCAGCATTCTTCGATATTTACATTCAGGAACTACAATTTTCTAGTGAAATGTTCCTCGCTCTGCATTTACTCATTTCTTGGTTCGTCGGTCAGTTAACTCTTTTTTCATTCTTATATTAAATTCGACTGCATTCAATAACCTTGTTGAGAAATTAATGTCTCCGAAGTCATCGATTATAATAAAGTAACTATAATTTTGAATAATGGTTTCATTTCTCCCACCTCTTTCGTTTAACATAAAAGAATAGATAAAAAAATAGTTTCACTTCAGATTTTTATAGTCACAGCTGGTGGACTCAACTTCGACAACTCGACAATTTTTTGGCAATAGAAGTACCCAAAATCCCTCGAAATTTAGTTTTTCCGACGTATGTGCCTGCAGGGATATTTAAGAGATGCTGCAAGATTGAGACCTGCGAACCATACCATGTAAATGTCCTAAATTTCGCAAACCAAATTTGCCAGGGTGATACGATATATTAATCAATAACAATGAAAGATGTTACGTCCAAGAGAGAAAACACTTAATATAAAATGATGCACACATAAATTAGATGCTAACGTAGAAGTAACAAACTAAAAACGCTTATTCTCTGTGGCTGGAAACATTCATGAAAAGTTATTGAAGGGAATCCAAAAACTGATAGCCTCTGTTGCTCCTTGTCTAACGATGAAGTGTTCCAACGTTGTCAGCATTTTGGGTAAAACCAAGGCGCAGTATAGTAAAGCCATCTAGAAATACTAAAAGTTTTCTGTTCATGAACCCAAAAAATACAAACTCAAAACACACAGTCTGTGCTGCTTTCCGAGAAAATGAGTTTTTAGCCGTCATTTTTTCGATGTTTTGCCTCCCACCACCTCCCATGTGCAAATATCAAATATGTTTGCAATGTAAATACAGGATGCCTCAACAACATTCACCTATGTTTTAACATCACATGGCTAAAAATATATTGTTTTTATGGCTTAAACACGAGAACTGATGATGGCGTTATGGCTTAGCTATGAACACAAAAATATCCCCTTGAAATATTATTAAACTCTCGAAAATAGAGGTGAAACTGGAAGGATTTAACGGAAAAGAGTTTCATTGGCCTCCGCCTATTTCCGTAACCATCTCCACAATCTCCTGCATGAATAAGATACTTAAGTCTGTAAACAATGTGCAGGATATACACAATTAAGAATCGTACTGGGAGACCACTGACCAATATACGACAAACTCAACTGTCATTTTGGAAAAGTCGGATTTCTATAATGTATTTTGTCTAGGCCAAATTAGATTACGGTCGTGAGAAATTCAATTTATTTTGTTATACATCGATCTGTTAATGATGGAATTTTCTGGCAAATTTTGAAAATATAATATTTGACATTTTACCCACAACTACTGTGCGAAGAGCGTCTCAGAAACGATACCATAATAAAGAACGTTTATAACCCAAAAAGCGTGCGCTGCTTCTATTGCCGAACTCTGTTACTAGATTATATAAATACACTCCTGATCAAAAGTTTCAGACCACTTGAAAATTTAGAAAAATGCCAACTTTTCAGTGATAAATAATTGAATGCATTCTAATAGGGATCGGTAATTACTAAAGGTAACAAGTGAGAAAGACAAAAAAAAACAATTCTAACTAATTATTAAGAAATCAACACTTCTAATGAATAATGACTTTTTCAGTTGATTCTAATTATATAAGACCAGGGTAAACAAAGTTTAGTTTAAGGGTAATTTCGGGCCTTGTAGATGAGTTACAGGTTGGCACTGATAGCATAAAGGTTTCACCATGCCCAAAGCAAGCAAACTTTCCGAATTTGAACGTGGTCGAATTGTCAAACTGCATAAGCAAGGATTGTCGCAACGCGCAGTCGCAGCTGAGATTCACCGCAGTAAAACTGTAATTTGCAACTTCCTAAAGGACCCAGATAATTATGGAACAGCAAAATCTAGTGGTAGACCGAAGAAAATTTCACCTGCATTGGGTAGGAGAATAAAACGGGTGGTTTCTCAAGACAGAGGACGGTCTTCCAAGCAAATTAAGGCCCTCACAGATGCTGATTGCAGAGCAGTAACGATCAGTCGGCACTTACGACAAAACAGCATGAAGAACAAAAAGCGTCTACAAGGTCCTCAGTTGCTTCAACGTCACAAATTAAGTGGCCCGTTTACAGTTGGCTCGTGAGCACCAAACATGGGACGTTGAGAAGTGGTCTCAAGTTTTGTTTCCTGACGAGAAAAAATTCAATATGGATGGCCCTGATGGCTTCCAACGGTACTGGCATGACCAAGAAATTCCTCCTGAAATGTTTTCCACGCGCCATAGTGATGGAGGCTCCGTTATGGTGTGGGGCGCATTTTCCTACAGAGGAACCATGGAGCTTCAGGAGGTACAGGGTCCTTTGTCAGCAAAGGGTCCTCGTCTGTGTGGTGATGGATGGATTTTTCAGCAGGATAATGCAGCAATCCACAACGCCCGCCAGACTACGACTTTCTTTCAAGAAAATGGGGTCACTGTTTTGAGTCATCCAGCATGTTCACCGGACTTAAACCCAATAGAAAATGTTTGGGGGTGAATGGCGAGAGATGTTTATGGAAATGGGAAACAATTTGCGTCAGTAAACGAACTTCGTGCTGCCACCTTCTGGGACAACAGCACTTCTGGGAGCTGGGACAACATTCCTCGAGCCCTCATGGAAGCCCTCGTTTCTAGTTTGACACGAAGAATTTTTGAGGTTTTTAACATGAATGGAGGCAGTACTCATTACTAAGTTCAATGTTTGCCCACCTTAACGTCGTTGAAGAAAGATTTCCTACGATTTTTGTTTGTGGTCTTATCATTTTGATCAACTGAAAAAGTCATTGTTCATTAAAAGTGTTGATTTCTTAATAAATTGTTAGAATTGTTATTTTTGTCTTTCTCACCTTTTACCTTTAGTAATTACCGATCCCTAGTTGAAGGCATTTAATTATTTATCACTGAAAAGGTTGCATTTTGCTAAATTTTCAAGTGGTCTTAAACTTTTGATCAGGAGTGTATATAAGTAAATTGAATGATCATATTATACCAAAGTCTGCACAGCTATGTGCGCCTCGAGAAAGTGCAAAGAGTCATCATATTAATCCTATTTATGAAACTTCTGGATCAGATTTTTTTGAGGGTGATTTGGTGAGTCATGCCGCCACAGTCTCCGCAAACTGATATGAAAAATTTATGAACATGGTATACAATTTTTTTAGAAATATTCCATTTCATTTCAACAATCTATGACAAACCACTTTAGTTATAATTGTTCTAACATGTCATTTTTCAAAGAGTTGTTCTTATAATGTTAGTTTTCATAGTTATTAGCAGCATGCCTTTTTGATTTTTAAGTTATTTATTCCATGTTATTAGTTCACACCCAGTGTTTGGACACGGGTATTTACACTACACAAAATTTGACAATTTTGAAACTTGTGCGAAATTTAAAAACTTCAAACTTTGGTTTGTGGTAAAGCCTACTTGGTAGTTTAGAGAACCTATATTCCCCTGAAAATTGAACATAACAGAACGAAATCTATCGACAACCAGAAAATCAACTTAACAAAGAAGTTTTAGGAAAAAGAGTGTTTAACGAAAACTAAAATAAAGTTTTCGTATTTTAATGTAGGACCTTTATTTGGAGTAACGTACAGTATGGAGACACATTGTCACTGGAATGTCCGTTACTTGTAACTGTGGTAACTTTTCCATATTTACGCGCTCATGACCTTCAAACCGGCATGGTTCATTGAACTCCTTTTGAATATTTGCCACAAAATGTCAATGCAATTGAGGACAGGCGATTGGCCAACCCTGTATAATGACACTTGTTTCTTTTCTTAAACTTTTCTTTCGCTAATTTAGTCGTATGGTTTGGGCCATTGTCATGGAAATTACCCCGGCCGTAGAATTTTCTCGTGTTAAGATTCAATTTTTGAGCTAGAATCTGCCTGTACATGAAATTTTCTATTTTTACATCAATAATTCCTCAACACCACAGAAAGTAAAACAGCCCCACACTATGATGCTGCTTCCAAAATGTTCTTGTTCTTGGAATCATAGACAATAATCCCTGTTTCCCTCTAAACATGACGAGCTTCGTTTCGGCCGAAAGTTTAATTTTGATTTCAACGGATCATATAACTCGTTCCCAAAAGTCAACTTCTCTGTCTAGATGGTCTTATAAAAGCGTTAAACGGTTTGTCACATTTTTGCTGTAAGAGGAGAAGTTCCGCTTGGCGTGTATATACACCTCTTCGATGTAATTTCAAAGTAGTCGTTTTTCAACTGATGTGAATTCATTGTAACTCAGTTTCTTTTTCGTAGACATGCACGGGACGTCTTGGGCTCATACGTTGCCTTACGCAGCATACAGCCCCGAGAGCGGCCCGTGCATGTGAGGAGCTCCACCTCTAGCCGGATTTGTTACTGCCCCAATCTCCCGATGACTCTTGCACCAAATCTTGAGTGAGGAACCTTACCACTTTTAGCAATTTGCCAATAAGTTAATCCTTCGTTACGAAGACCAACTATTCGCCTTCGAATAGCTTCAGGTATTCCTTTGGCATTCGGCATTTTACTCATTGTTCATCCCTCTTCAACAAAATCAGGAGAGATAATGGTTTTACTGACCGTAGTTTATCTACATTACATGCGCTTCCGAGAGTTTCCGGAAGCTGTATGACAAGATCTTTAACTAAGATACTTAAATTTTACTAGATATCAGGAACGATTTATACTGATATTGTTTTCGACCAAATACTTTTGTCCCAAACATTTCTTTTATCAGTTGATCTTTTATCAGCAATGAATTTCAATTTGCTTTGTTTCAATATTCAGGAAATTATATGTTATCTGAACTACATGCGCTCTTTGTCCCTAATCAGAACTCTAAATTTACATATGACTTCATATATAAAGTAGTGCAAACTATGTTCATGCCTCAAACTATGTATCATTGTTGTGTTTTCCCATTTGATGTAATACACTCATATGCAGACGCATGAAAAGTCTCCACAATATTCACACGACCTACGCAGAGCGAACACCTTGACTATATTTCGTTTATTCCAACAACCAAAGCTCACCCTGCGTTTATATTTATTTCGGCACAAAACCTGAAACGTTCTTTGTGCTTTTTTTTCCTGAGCGCGGAGGTATTTTGTTCATTGCTTGAAGGTTCAGCAATTGGTGTGAGGCCGGTACTCCGGACACCCTCAAGTCGATGTCGAGCAACATTCCGCAGTGCTCGTGGCGCTGGTGCGAGATAAGAGTTGGCTCACTAAATGCACATAAACCTAGAGCTTCGATTTCAATGTTCTTTTCTACGCAGCCAACCTTGAAAGAAAAGTTTTAAGCCCTTAAACTCAATGGAATTTCTGAACAAATATTCTCACCACTTGTAACATTGCTGGAGTAGAGAAAAAAGTAGCTGAGCAAGTTTTGATATTTTTCTTAAGTTAAAGTTGTAGCAAACGGACAAATCATGCTTCTAAAATTCATGAAAATCACTTCATTTATTTTCATCGGTAACGTAGTCTAGATTATTTAGTTATTTTGCATACACTATACCCCTGAGTGAAATACTGTAATTGATAAATATAATATTCGTCGTAGTTAGTCAAAATCTAACACATCTTCATTATGATGTCAAAACGCTGTTCTCTGTTTGTAGCCGACGTAGTTTTGTTTTTAAATCTCATTTTTGTGCAAATCTACACTCACTTGAGTATTTACAATTCATTTGTGACAGTATTCTCTTATATCTAGAGCCATAATTTACGCGTTTTTATTTGAACGACTTTAATTTCAAACTGCCCTCAAAATGCTCTCTTTTTTGGTAGAGTGAAGGGTAATTTCTTGTGAGTCATTTTGTGTGAGGTAAAAACTCTAATGAGATTGGTCACGTTGCACCAAAGGATATAATTAAAGAGGCATTGGGACATTTATAGTGTTGGGGAATTTAAAATCTTAGGAATCCTTCATCACCGATCCGAATGATTTAATTACATTTTAATTTATTTTCAATGTACTCCTTCCAGTATAGCAGAATAAACATAAGATTTCCTTTCCATTTACAGAGATTAGTTCGATCTTTATTACACATAATTTGTAGCTTACTCTCTTTACACATTCTGGAGGCTATTTTCTGTGTTATCAAAATTTCATCTCATCTCTGTGAGAGATCCTGACAGGCTGAATTACTTCATTGAGCAACGAATTCTGTGCCGGCAATGTTGGATGCACTGCACGCCATCTCTTTATAGTTTGCTTTCTCCAACTCCCCCGTGTGCATCATGGTACCTTATTTGCCTAATTCCTTCTTGATAATGTCGTTGAGTACATTTACAACTGCAATTGTTCGGATGAGTTTGATCATCCACACAAAATTTTACTTACGGTTATTTTATTTCATGAATTTCAACTGTCAGTCAAAACACAAGTCTTTGTGGGAAAATTGCATAAATTTTTACAACTCCCTCACAAAACATCACAAACCATTGTTGCATGTGGTGCTAATACCATAAACAATTAAGCTCAAAAAAATACAACGTTGACTCAATGTCCTATGTCTAAAATCTAGAATTGCTTTCTTAAATAGGAGGAAATTTTTTAAAAATCGTCGACATCATACAATAGAATCATCGATGTATAAATGACGTGCTGTTGTGTACCGATTTATTCAGAACAATACTTATAGTTGCACCAGATGGCCCTGAGCGGTCCTAAATTGTAATGCAGATGTACCAAGCAGTACAAAATTTTACCAGTAAGTTCTAAGTAATGTTACTGAGTTCTCAACTATATCGGCTGGTAATAAACATTACTGAATTGTCCTGATTTGCATGATTCAGTAGGATTTGTACTCTCTGGTACAAGCAGCTTATTCTAAGTTGTCATCACTTTAATTTGTAAATGAAACTAAATTGAGACGGTCACTACAGAGCTTGTAGAGCTTGTATAACGAGTTGGACGGGCTAGTGCCAAGCAATACAAAACAGTACCGGAAAACATACCGGCTAACATACTGGAATAGATTTTAACACTATACCATATGAATAATGCTGCCTAGACAGTAGAACTTCATCAATGCTTGTTAACTAAAATTTCAGTCTTCTCAGCCTCCTCATACAATTGATACTTCTTACTCAAGATTTGAATTGTCTCATCTCCTGTATTGTTTATGATCAACAGGACACTTCAGCTCGCGGCCATCAAAAAGCGTTTGTACTTCGTGAATAGAGCTTTTCCAGCTGTGATACGCATGCTAAATGTTCTCTCTGTTTCTGTAACTCTGGCATTTATTGTGATACTTCTTTGAACTTATTGAAAGGAAATGAAGAGTACCAAGTAGCAACTATGGACAGGCCTACCACGGCTGGAATCACATTCATGCTTAATTTATGCCAGTTCGTTTAATATTTTTAGCTTTGCTGCCTCTAGACCTCCAGCATAAAGTTTTCTGTTGTTGATTGTAGGGTTAAATTGGCTGCTTCTCTGGCCAAATTTTTTTTCTTGCGTTGAAATTAAATTTTTGGCCTAGAGCTGCGTGTGAGAAGGCGTTCTTGAAATTTTGCACCTGGGATCATTTTCTTATATACCTGGATTCTTGCAAAAGGAAAATAAAGCTTTAGGGGCATCATTTGGAGGACATAAAATAGTTTTATCTGAATGAAAATCATTTTATTAAAATTATCGAGTAAAAACCATCGTCAGAAGGTGAACTGAGCTAAAAGCGAAACAGAAAATTAATTCAGCTAGCACTGACGCCCTAGAAAACCTGTCAGAAAAGGAACTGAACACCTTACTGAGTTGTCATCTGCTGTCACTACGGTTTCTACAGCATCCAAATGATAGTCTTGTTAAGCCGTGAATTCGTACGGTCACGCATTCAAATACAAATCCACTAGGAGACGAAATCGGGAAAATAATTTGTCATCTTCCATCAGAAAACAAACAGGATACTTTTTCAGAGACCCAGCAAGGGTCATTAATTTTTCTGTGAGAAGGAAATCATCAAATAGGGTGAGTAAGCATTGCGCCTGCAGCTCATTAGACCACAATCCCAAGAAGCTCCTCAAGTCCATTTCGTTACAAAATACAGCAATATAAGTTTTTGGACAGTCACTGCTCAGGAACAAAAATTACCAGCGTTATCAATGTGTACACCATTCTGCGAGCAGGTGCTTTCATTACGCCCGAAGACCCGCATTTCACCTTCTGCGAAACCATGTCGTGAATTTTTGTTATGCCATCGAAGGTGCGAGTTAAAATTTTCAAAGAGAAAGCACTCATTTGAGGTCTTTAACTTCAATTAAAAAGAGCTTTCGATGTCGGAGTAAATTTCTACACAGAGCTCACCGCAACCACGCCTCATCTTATGGCGAATGTAATGCGCGTTATATCAAAAGACTTATCAGATAAGCACCGGTATATCAGAGAGAAAATGCTAAGTAGTTCACTTTTCTACCGCTGCTGTTTTGTGGCGCTAGTACACGCCCACGACTACTATGCCCTGTAGGAAATTAAGAAAAACTTGTTTTTCGAAGTGGTATTTAGGTACGATTAGAGTGTGATGCGTAAGCACTCATGATAAGTTTTGTAGAGCATTTCAAAACTTCATGCATGAAATTGTTCATTACAGGGCCTTAGTGTCAAATAGAACATGACTCGAGTTTCTCTTTCAGAAAACCTGCAACTGAATGAAAAATGAATTAGGTCGAAACTCGTATTTCTTAGAAGCTTCGAATTAGAGTCGATTGGTCATTAATCAAGAGACGAAGATGCAAAACAGGAAAAGCTTTTGATTTCTTTTGTGGAGAGAACGTTGACAACCGGCATCTGCTGGGTGGACCCTCCCTTGCAACATCCTCTCAGAGCAAGGCAATTCGTCCAATCGCGATCGCGCAATCGGCAGGGAGCGTTGCATGCTCCGCCCCTTAATCCAGTCTGTTATCTCTTTCTTCATCGACTCTCTTCTTAAACAGAATCTAGGAAAGTCACAGGTGGCGTATTTATGACGTCACGAACCAACTTTCCAGAGATGTAACCATTTTGAGATGCAGATGTTATTAAAAATATAGGTTGAGGAATTTCATGGGTGAATTTGTGAAATTTTTGGTGAATTTTAATGACATGCCTAGCTTTTTAAAGTACATTATAAAGCTTTCAAACTTTATACTGCTTGTTAATAAACATCTCTGCATTTACGGTCATTTTATGGGAGACAACGAACAATTACTAAGTACGTTCCTCACTTATTGAAACATCTGCAACTTAAAGTAGCCATTGGAATGGGCTCCTCCGGTGATGAATATTCAATCCCGCTAAATTCCAACGTCCGAACCTTTGTAGCTCCGCATGATGTCTTAATAGTCATCTTCGTCCAAGACCCACTCACCATTTTAGAGAGCGAGATGAAGAAACCATTCAGTAGCCCGCCGAGTCTGGACTGAAGAACTATGTTTCTAATGGCCCATAAAAGACCGCTAATAGCATTTTATTTCCTCTGTTTATAAGGGCCATAAACGTCTGCCGTGCAACTCGGCTTGCTTTCGCCTTGGTTCTGAAGGCTTCGTAAACAGGATACGTGTTCCGTCATTCATGAAAATATGAAGAACCTTCAGTTCACGGTCTTAAGACCGCCGGAGTTTGGAGGCAATCATTTTTGGTGTTTCCATTATGAGGGGGAGACTACATTTCTGAGTTGGAATGAAATGTTTTAGTGCTGCAATTTTCCTCGAATAAATTGAAGGTTTTATGCCCAAAATAAGAATGTTCAGATAATTGACAGCATTCCCAGACAGGTCCTGAGTTATGTCTAAAATACTTACGCACCAAATAAGAGCATCTAAGCGGAAAATAAGATACTCGAACGTGAGATGAGTTTGAAACTTTTCGTTTGAAGCTCGGACGTTTAGCTGTCTGCTTTCACGAGACTAATGTCTGTCTAATTTACTTTACAGTTTTAAAACGCTTTATGTTACTCTCATTTATTTAAACCATACATGCACTTCTGCTATTAGCTTTCCTTTAATATTATTTTATTTTTAATTTCCCTAGCGTAGCCATAACTTCCAATAAATATTTTTTGTAAAAGAGCAATTTCCTAGCATTGAACCTGTAAATTCGCAACCCTAAGTCACTTGCTTGATTGCTATGGAAATATTTTTTTTAAACTAGTGTATGCTGCATATCGATGATTTTCAAATTAATTTTTCAGAATTTTAGCTGGATTATCATATCTTTCAATGCCGTATGAAGAAATATTTTGTATTATACCCTGAATCAAGCTTGAGACTTTAGGCAGATCTTAATTTTTGAAATTATTTATTCTACTTTATCCAGCCATAATTGAAAAAGGCTTTTTCTACTAATTTATCCCACATATTGTGTGAGAGTAGTTAAACAGTAAAATGGCTTTCACCTTTCTGTAAAGTCACTCTCCAGTACATGCGCTTCCAGATACATTTTGACACAACGTACTTTACGTATACAAACAAGCAAATATATATAAATATATATATAAAGATATACTCACAAACGCTATGAGACCTGGCATCGAAAAGAAAGAGATAGTTTGCACCACATATTCTTGCGATCAGTACACACGCGCTATACGCCACAAGTTGAAAGCTCTCTGAGTAGTGCGAGTACAAGAATAAGTGAGTATATATCGGTCAATTGTTGATGGCTTTTCCCAATTTACACGGCGAGTGAGGCCTGTGCTTGACCGTCACTGTTGAGGTTCCCGCACTGGAACTTACAAGTTGTGTAAAACGAGAAATATTATTTGGCACAGCACATTCTAATTAATTGCAGCATCGTCTTGGTTCATGCTAGGATGACGTATTTATCGATTTAAAAAGTTAACAGACTCAAAATAAATGACGTTTCATCTGATACTAAAACAATTTGGAATATCTTTTCTGATGAGCAGTTTAACTACGAAGGTTAAAGCAAAGAAGAATTTTAAAATCATTTTAATGAAGCGTTTCCAACCTCAGCTCATCATCAGTCATATCTGCAAGTACAAAATATACATGCATTGAATAAAAACACGACAATATCATAGAATTGCTCGTCCTTCATTCATTCAGGCAAGTGTCTAAATAAAAAATAAAAAAGACGTGTCATAGAAACTGATCAAATCTAAATACCAAAATTTCACTAACCAGAATCGCAAATGTGATTTAAAACGAAAAATAAGAATACAAGAGACCCTTATATTCTTGAGTCACTTTTATTCAGACACTTGTTTGAATGCATGAAGGATGAGCAATTTTATGATTTTGTCGTGTTTATTACATGCATGTATATTTTTTACTTGCAGATATGACTGATGATGAGCTGATGCTTGAAACGTTTCATTAAAATGATTTTAAAGTTCTTCTTTGCCATGACCTTCGTAAAACAATTTGTCAACACATCAGATTGCCGTGAGGAGCCATCACAGTTGGAAATGCTCCATCCCATTTGATCATACAGCAGAAGACTGAAATAAGTGATTTCAAATACATACTCACAAGAAAAAAGTATTTGTTATTCATATCATGTAGATCAAATCTCATACATAACGTTGGAACAAGTAAATCCTATTGAAAGGATCATAATCTCATGTAAGAACATTTGATGGCAAATTAAATATTTCAATGAATATTTTTAGGTTCACAATACATTTCAAATATATTTAGTTTGTAAAAAATGTTTCATTTTACAGCCACTTGTACAAACATACACCACAGTTAGCTAAATTCAGGTCACTGTACGTTTAAATACATCTAAATACTTTAAAATATTTTTGGAACGCTGAAAAATACTCATGAATAGTTGCACAACATTACACTTGAAAATTCTAAGAACCATTATCTACAAACATTCATTTGAAAGAAATTTCTTGAGCCAAGATAAGGTGCTCAGTATATCATTCTGGTGCTGCTATGCTCAACTCAGTTGGTTAGTGTAATGAATTTAAGGCCACATAATTATTAACATGCGCTCAACTCGCAAGTTAGGGCAACACGGGGCAACGAGCCCACTGCGGGTAGTGGGCCCACAGCGGGTTTGTCATTAAGTATGGCGGATATTGTCGCATGCGCTCTAGCGTCGTTCAACCGCTTCACCGGGACTCTGTATTCTGATTGACGTTGGGCTGGAAGGGTGTCCTGGTGAGTTATCTAGCGATAACTGTTTTAGCCCAACTAAAAGTGTTTTTACTGCTAAATAAAACTATTTTAAGCTATTGTACTTGAAGCTATTTAAGAAGAGACTATTAGCTTTAAAAATAAAATTTTGACACTAGGTAAATTCAAATGGTACCTAGTGGGGCAATGAGCCCAGGGCGCCAACGGGGGAAAGCGCCCATGGTGGAATCATTGCCCCTCTCTGAAGTTTTGTGTATTTTCTAATTATTTATGTCACCTTATCTTTTTTTACAGGTAAAACATGGTGCACAATTATAAAAGGAGAACGAATACAGTCAGCTACTCTGGATATGAACTCCATAATGCCTTGGTGGAAATTCAAAGTGGCAAATTATTGAACTTCACCAGTGGAAAGTTCAAAATACAGAGAAAAAAGTTGCGAAGGCACACACAGAGACGGTAAGGTGAGACAACCTGGAGTCCCTCGTATAGGGAGGTACGACGGATCCCTCCCTGAAGATGCTGAAGCAGCAATTGCTGAGTGCATTAAAGGGATGCAAAATATAATGTTCGAACTAACATGCACAGATGTGAGGAGAATTCCGTTCATCGTTGCTGATGGACAAAATATAAATCACCCATTCAACAAAATGAAATAAAATGAAATGAAATCATGAGGGCCTTTTGCAAAAAGCCGGTCTCGAGAGAATTGGTCCAATGTCTGGCGTGCTCAAAATGAGCTCATCACTACTGTACAGATGGTGATCGAAGGAATATTTGTCAAAACTGCGATAGCGAATAGGATCATTGATAAAATGGAATCTTTATTGTCTTTTCATTTCACTAGCAATTGGATGAATAATATTATATGTTTTTCGCTTTATCAGTTACTTTCCCCACTCTAAGAGATATTTTTTTCTAGTCAAGGACACATTTTTTTCGTCAAGGAAATGTTTTTCCTGGTCAATAATAATTTGATGCATTAAACATTTTTTTAAATACTTCTATTATGTTGAACTGTCAAATGTTGTTTTATTATCATTAAAATATAAGAAAATACAATTGGGGTAAAGGGCCCGGGGCGGGGTGGCATGAGCCCATTGCCCCAGGGTAGGGCCCACTTTGACACTTTTTAGAAAATAATTTTTCACGTTAATTTGAATTAATTTACAGGCGTATAAGTCAAAACATAAATTCCCCAATAGTATTAGAATTTAAAAAAAAATAAGAACGACCTAAAATCAATGATAACTTTTTCAAAAATTCACTTTAGAAAAAGGATGGGGGGGGAGGGGGGGGGGGGGA